>CM043699.1:63580637-63865637 GCA_023935145.1 Bretschneidera sinensis | reverse complement strand
CAGAAAAAAAATTGCTTTAGTGCAGCAGTTCGGCACTGTTGCTCGGGTAGCCTCTGCCTCAAGTGCACTCATTCGCAAGTGTCACAGAGAGCTTCTGCTGTAGTGCCTAAAACAAAAAATGAAAAGAAAATAGATTAGGTTTTTGATGAAACAAAATAAACTGAAAAACAAAAACTTAGATTTTTTTTTTGATTTTTGATAAAAATAAAACAAATAAAATAAAATGACTAAACTAAAAGAAAATAATTCTAAAAAGAAATTTAGTGCAATCCCCGACAACAGCGCCAAAACCTTGTTGTGCAATTATCTACCTAAATTATTAATCAAATAATCGAACTTATTTTACTTACAAGTGCACAAGGTCAATAGTAGCATAGTGTGCAAGTGCAAGATCATCTCCACAGGAATTGGTGAATTTCATTTTAGAATCAGTTTCACAGTGTAAAATGATAGAAATAAATATTGAGTTTCACAGTCTTTCCAAAACTGGCTCTACCACCTCTCTGTGCGTGCGAGCTCAATCTCATGTTTCTGCACTCGAGCGCATGGTTGCGCTCGAGCCTTCTGGATGTGCACACGAGTGCTTGTGCGCTTGATCACAAAAAATTTGTGCTCGATCGCACTTAGTTGGTTCCAGATCTTCAGCTTTTCTTCCTTAGAGCTCCAAAATGCTATATTTTCTTCAAAGACCTATGAAAAACACAGAAAACACAAAAGTGAAGTAGAATATACTAAAATACATAAACAAAGAGCCTAACAACTATAAATTAAGGGGCTTAAATATGAATATTTAAGCACTTATCAAAGAGTCAACATGCGAGAAAACGTAGAGGCCATGAAGGCTTCACACCTCTTAGGATGAGCTTGTCTGAATCCCTTACAATGCTCACCAAGAAAGATAAACTCTGCCCATTCACACCAAGAACTTTGCCCAACCTAATTCTACCATATTGGGATCTTTCCAAATATTTCCATTTCCACCATTCAGCAGACCACGATACCGACGAGTGTGAAATATTAAAAATGAAATCCAAGACATCATTGATAATTGATGGCTTGTAATAGAGGGTAGCCAAAAAGGAGTCCTAAAGGTCTAGAGGTGATAAAGAGTATTTTTTCAAAGATGAGGAGGAATATCTCCAAGAAAAAAAAAAGTTATGCTTGAAATGAAAACCATTAGTGAGAAGTTTGAAAAAATGTAGTGTGCTTTGAGAAAATCCCAAGACCTCGATGGATATTTTATTAACAACGATGGGATGTGTGCCTATCCAAAGACAACTCTGCATCCAACTTTAAAATGCATGATATGGACTGTTTTAATGGATTTAAAGACCCCAAAACCCATTTGAGACAATATGCTAGCCTTCTGAAGCCCTTAGGTTTGAATACTGAATAGTTAGTTGCACTCTTCCCTAATTCCCTTATTGGCTCTAAACTAAAATGGTATTACTCTCTAGAACCCACTACTTTGAGAGAATAGAAAGATATGGCCCAAGCAATTGTGGCCCAATATGCATGCAATACCCATCTAGACATCACAATCAAGGATCTCAAACAACCAAGCTGAAACTCAATAAGACTTTCTCAGAATTCATCTCTTGTTGGCGAATTAAGCAGCTAAAATGGCCTCTAGACTTGTGGAGAAAGACCATGTCAAAATTGTGATGAGGAATTTATAACAAGTGAATATTGAAAGATTGTTTAGTATGCCCATTGTGAATTTCAAGCAGTTTATTGTGCGAAAGATTGAGAAGAATACTGGGAGATTCATGAAGAAGAATGTTTCTAGTAGTAGTGGAACCAAGATAAGTGAAGTGGGTTTTTCCCAAATACACAACATACAATCAAGTGTATGGGTAAACTACTCCTCGGGATTCTAGGAGCCAAATAACCATGGCTATAGCTAGCCTAACTAGTCCCAAAACTCCACTTAATATAGAAGTCATCTTGAGAGAAAATGCAGAGTCTTTGAAGACTTCACATCTTTTAGGAGGAGTTTGCCTTAATCCTTTGCAAAGCTCCAAGAATTATAAACATCCGCTTATTGTTAGTAAGACCTTTACCTAAACTAGTTCCACAACATTTAGATCTTTTCAAATATTGCCACTTCCACCAATCAGTCATCCATGATACTGACGAGAGTCAAAGATTGAAAAATGAAATCCAATAACTCATTGATAATGGATGGCCTAGAATAGAAGGTAGCCAGAAAATAGTCCTAAGGGTCTGGAGGTAATAAAGTTGATTTTTTCAAAGATGATGAGGAATATCTCCAAAAAGAAAAAAAGAAAGCTAAGTTTGAAATAAAAACCATTAGCGAGAAGTTTGAAAAGATGTAGTGTGCTTTGAGAAAATCCCATGCCTTGGAAGGGTATTTTCTTAACATCGATGTGTTGTGTGCCCATCGCAAGATAACTCTGCCACCCAAGTTTACAATATGGACCGCTTTGATGGGTCCAAATACCCTAGGACCCATTTAAGACAATATGCTGGCCTTCTAAAGCTCTTAGGTTTGAATACTAAACAGATAGTTACACTCTTCCCTAATTCCCTTATTGGCACTGCACTGAAATGGTATTACTCTCTAGATCCCACTACTTTGAGAGAATGGGAAGATAGAGCTAAGGCATTTTTGGCCTAATATGCATACAATACCTATCTAGATATCACAAAAAAAGGATCTAAAACAACTGAGCAGAAACCCCAATGAAAATTTCTAAGAATTCATCTCTCGATGGTGAAGCAACCCAACTAAAATAACCTCTAGAATTGTGGAGAAGGACCAGGTCGAAATCATAATGAGGAATTTACAACAATTATACATTAAAAGATTGTTGGCCATGCCCATTAAGAATTTCGAGCAGTTGATAGACTCATGTACTCAAGTGGAAGATGCCATCTTTGAGGGAAAGATTGAGAAGAATGCTGCGAGATTCAAGAAGAAGAATGTTGCTAGTAGTAGTGGCACCAAGAACAATGAAGTTAGTTTTGCCCAATTACACAACATACAATTAAGTCTATGGATAAACAACTCATTGGGATCCCAACAGCTAGATAACCGCGGTAACAAGCAACTTAACTGGTTCCAAAACACCACTCAATATAGGAGTCAACTTGAGAGAAAACGCAAAATCCCTAAAGGCTTAACACCTCTTAGGATGAGTTTGCCTCAATCCCTTGCAAAGCTCACCAGGAAAGATAAACTCTGCCCATTTCCAACAAGACTTTTGCCCAACTCAGTTCCACCACATTGGGATCTTACCAAATACTATCACTTCCACCAATCAGTTGACCACAACATCGACGGGTGTCAAATATTGAAAACTGAATCCAAGACCTCATTAATAATGGATGGTCTGGATAAGAGGGTAGCCAGAAAGGAGTTCCAAGGGTCTAGAGGTGATAATGAAGATTTTTTTGAATATATGGAGGAATGCCTCTAAGAAAAGTAAAAAAAGAAAGTTAGGTCTGAAATGAAAACCATTAATGAGAAGTTTCAAAAGATGGCCCTGAGAAAATTCCAAGGCATGGATGGGAATTTTCAAAACATTGAAGGGTTGTATGTTGTTGTGCAAATATCTTCCTAAATTAATAAGCAAATAATTGAACATTTTACTTGCAAATGCACAAGGTCAAAATAGAAATATAGTGTGCAAGTGCGAGATCATTCCCACAGGGATTGGTAAATTTTGCTTTAAAATTAAATTCGCAATATAAAATGAGAGAAAGAAAAAGTAAGTTTGATTCGATAATGATAAAAGTGTAGGGCTTTGATATCCACCACTAATCATGCTTTCACAATAAAACAATATACCAATTCTTTAATCACATTATGAATACCAAATGTTGCCAACCTAAGGGCATGGTATATACTCCTTAAGCTATTGATTTCCCTAAGCAACGAGTTAGGCAAGGTGTATACTCTAACTCTTTTCTTTCTTAAATGATTTAGCATGGTGTATACTAAATTGTTCTTTAAGAAATCATAATATCTGTGGAAATCGACAAACACACGAGGCCTAGGGCATAGTATATATCCCCTATTTCCTATGTTGATTAACCCAAGAACCCGGCATGGATTTCTTTTGTTACTTTTATTAAACCCATGACTTGGCCATCCAAATTGATTTAATTAACTAGTCCATACCACATGCATATGTTGATCAGGTAAACACATATGAGGAATTCAAGAAAATAGGAATTAATCAAGTTAACCATCACAATATAACTATCATAAAGGTGACAATATTGAATTATTGAGTAACATAATTAGGGCTTCAATGAAGCCCTACTAACAGATTTAGTTACACATGAGTTTGATGTTAAACATCTTCATAAAGTAAAATAGAAGGAAAAGAATAAACCTGGAAACACTTCCTTGAAGAGCCGTCAATTCTTCTCCAAAAATCATCTCTATTTCTGTGTTTACAGGCCTATTTATAGAGTTTAAATAACCCTAGAAACATTTAAAAACCCTAGAACTCGTAAAACAAAACCCTAAGCTTATTTCCAAAATAGGACCAGCCACCATACTATTTATTGACGCGCGAATGCGCTCGATCGTAGTATGGTGCACTCGATCGCACTACGATCAATCCTTCTTCTTGCGCGTGCGAGCGTAGATGTGCTCGATCCTTGGCTTGGGCGCTTGAGCACTGTTACGCTCAATCGCACTAATAGACTCCAGCTTTTCCCCAAATTTGTTCTTTAAGCCTGATAATTCCAAAATGCTTCATTTTCTCCAAAAAACCTGGAAAAGCACAGAAAACACAAAAAGGAAATAAAATATAACGAAATAATACAAACTAAGAGCTTAACAAATATAAATTAAGGAGCTTAAATATGAATATTTAAGCACTTATCACACCCCCAAACTTACATATTGCTAGTCTTTTAGCAATATGAAACTGAAAACTAAATGAAAAACAAAGAACACAAAGATAAATCCATCCTTCATGGTATCTAAAATTTAAGTATCACATAGAACCATGATTTTCATTCATTAGAAAGCTTAAAAAGATAAACCCATCTTCGCAATGAATAGGAATTTTAAAATCTAACTACTTACAAAAGGCCGGCTAAGGCATCACAAGTTCGAATCAGTGTAAAGTGAACTAGCACATAAATATGAAGCTTCCAAATAATTTCACTATACAATGTCTCCATATCTCAAGATTCAAAGAATTTCCCATCAGAATGAACAAAAATGGCATAATTTTATTTTCTTCTTTCTTTTATTATGAGGCTCTGCCATGTTTAGTTCCCTTAACCTTTCTAATTTACCCATATAGCGAGTGTTGAGTCAATGACTCTCAAACCAGATGGTTTTAGAGCATTAGGTGTAAAGACACCCTTAAGGACTTACTAACTCGAGTAAAAAAGGCTACAAAACTAAACTGGCCATAATTTACCAAATCAAAATTCCCACCTTTTGACGTGAACACTCATTGCTTACTGAGGCAAGAGGTCTAGTTACTCAGTGGAAAGTTTATCAATGATCATCATATTTATTTATTTATTTTTTGAATTATATATATATATATTATGCCAAAGTGTCCATCCAACAAGTCATTCCGTTTCACCTAAGCCATAGAAACATACACATTAAATTCACATGTCATACCTCACACAATTATGTGCTAATGTACTGTGTCAGATTAGATCAAACACGTGGATTCTCAAACGCCTAAAGTAAGTAACTAAACTTTAAAACTCTATCATCAGATTATGTGTTCAAAATTTTAAGCTCACTAATGAAATCACATCACAAATTTTTTTTTCTAGATCAACAAAAATTTCAAGATGAACATGAACATGCATTTTTTTATAGCTTATTTGAAAACGAAAAATAACAAAAAAACTGGGACAAAATGTGTGTAAATGTGTCACCCATACCCCCAAACTTAAATTACACATTGTCCCCAATGTGTGAATAACATGGAAAGAGCTAACATAGGAGATGGAGAACTAGCTGGATTGGCATGGCTCATATCACACCCCCAAACTTGGACTGAAGTACGCGGTCCCTGGAAAACAAATACTAAAGTAATACTGGAAAACAAAAATAACTAAAAAATAAACAACAACAAGAAATTGAAAAACAATAAAAACATAAAAGATACGCTATGGGGTGCCTCCCATGAATGCTAAGTTTTACATCTCACTGCTATCCGCTCACTGCTATCCCCCATGTGGTGCCAAAGACGATGCCCCCGAAGCTGGTGGCAATCGGTCTAAAATGGCCTTAAGCATCACTTCTGCCTATCAAAGCGCGTTTAACTTGTCTATGCGCTGGTTAACGAGGCACGTATCCTCCCAATCCTCCCGTCTAATGTCAGCTAGCTCATGCCGAAAAAAGGACATCTTATCATATAGGAACTGATACTTTGTACATCCCATGTCAATAGGTTCTTCTTCCCAAGTCTACCGAGCTGCAGGTTCCTCTGCTTCCCTTTGTTCTTCCTCTACCTTATCAGCAGTAGGTGCGGGCACTCGAAGTCCTCTTGGCATGTGTGATTGGCTTTGAGTCCACTGGTTTCTGCCAAAATATGGGTGCTCCTTGACTGGTCCATTTGCATAAGTGCCCTTGATTCCTTTTTTCTTTAAGATATGAGTGAGTAGAAATGGGAACAATAGCCCCTATTCATTGGTAGAGGTGACTTGGCGTGCATGGTCATGGTCCCAAAATTTGTGAATTTGGCTCTAGCTGATCGAAGAGATGGATTATCAATGGCCTTTGTAAAAGGCATACAATGCTTGAAGGAACTGGTCATGCCGTTGAGTCTTGTATCCCAATGGGCACACATTGTGTTCCAAAATAGAGTCCACAAGCCAAAGTTATGGAGGCAACTTGAACCAGTTGCCAGCATTATTATGTCTATCGGCGTATTGCCCCGCACATATATCTGCAATGATGTCTGAAATGTAGAAAGACTCCGGCTGCTCCTCCAATTGTGCGCCTTTAGGGGAATATTCGTCATTGTATTTGAGTGCAGTAGCAATATCTGACGAAATAACCTCAATTTGCTTGCCTTGAATGGACGAGGACAGGACACCCTGCCTACTGCAGCCAAAGGATAGGTTCTCATAGAATTGCATAATAAATCTCATGTAGGCGGTGAAGGTGACGGGCTTGAATAGCTTTTTCAACCCACGGCGTTTGAAGTCTTGAACTGCCCGTTGAGTTGCGTTACAATTCTTAAATTCATAGTCGATGTCAAAAGTGGTCTAAAAAAGGATCTCCTGCTGCTCGAAAGTGGGTCGAGAAGATTGGGCTGGCTTCCCAAAGCTTGAGATGTGGAAGTAATGGTCATAGGCATTTTGGAATCTCGGTCAGGAATTTTATCGAACAGGTGGTGTGCGGCCCTCAAACCGAGTGGTGAATAACAACGTCCAAAATTTTTCCAACCCCTTGCAAAACAACAAAACCCAACCACAGAGGACAAAAACAAGTTGTATATGCAATTTTAATTGTCAAAAATAACAAAAACATGGGGAGATGGGCAAAATGTTAAAAGGGAGAAAAAAAGAAAGAAATTGTGGCTGTGCGTGCAGGTGAGTGGTGAAGCTGTGTGTGCACGGTGGTGTACGGTGGCAGGTGATGATCGTGTGTTGTGGTTGGTGGTGACGAGTGAAAGCTATGAGTGTAGGTGGTGTATGGGTGAAGTGCAGATGAGGGCTAGATTGTGCACTGTGCAGGGAGGAAATGATGGGGAAAGGGGAAAAAATGACATAAAATAGATCACGTGACTCTCTGTCTCAAGTGCGCTCGATCGCACTGTGAAGTGCGATTGATCGTACTTATGCTTAAGTGTGTGCATGTGTGGATGTGCTCACCCCTTTTGGCGCACGACGATAGTGCGATCGATCATAGGTCTCTTACGATCGATCGCTCTAACAGAATGCACAGCTCAATGTAAGAGGTTTCTGCTCTCTATTGCACAGTAACAGAATGCCTATCCCTATGTACTGAACTACTAAATTAACTAAGGAGAAGTAAGAAAAAATTAACAATATTGAAAAACAACAAAAATCAAAGAAGAAAAGTGTACCGTACTCAGTGGCCTTAGTACTACTGACTTCAACAGAGGTGTTTGAGCTACATATTTATCAAAGCCTGGACTGCTCAAACGCTCTCTACAATAGCTTTAGTGCTGCTCTTTTGGAAAGGTGCACTTGAAGTTCACCAAATGTAGCTCAAGTGCTCTTGGTTCTACTGCATATTGGGCAGACTGGAGTGCCAAATCTTCATCTCTTGGTAGCAATTTAATTTCAAAGTATGGCTTTACTCTATGTCCATTCACCATGAATGGCAGATTGCTTTATGAACTATGAACCTCCAATGCGCCATAAGGGAATACCTTGGTGACAACATAAGGACCAGACCATTGGGACTTGAGCTTACATGGGAATAGTTTTAATCGTGAATTGTAGATCAACATCTTTTATCCCACATGAAATTCCTTCCTAACCAGCTATTTATCATGATATACTTTGGTTTTTTCCTTGTAGAGCTTGGCGTTCTCATATGCATCATGCCTCAATTTTTCCAGCTCATTCAAGTGTAACTTTCTTTTATCACCCGCTTATTTCATGTCAAAGTTGAACTTCTTGATGGCCCAATACGCTCGATGCTCTAACTCTAATGGTAGATGACATGCTTTCCCAAAAACTAATCGATATAGAGACATACCAATTGGAGTCTTGTATGTAGTCCTATATGCCATAGTGTATCATTCAGGCGCAGAGACCAATCCTTCCTACTAGGATTCACGGTCCTCTCCATGATGGCTTTGATTTCCCAGTTTCTTATCTCCACTTGGCCACTGGTTTGAGGATGATATGGAGTGCCAACCTTATGGGTGATCCCATACTTCTTGATCAATCAAGCAAAAGACTGGTTATTGTAGTGGCTTTCTCCATCACTGATTATTGCCCTTGGAGTCCCAAACCTAGTAAAGATGTGATCCTGCAAAAACTACACAACTACTTTGTGATCATTAGTCTTTGAGGGGACCACCTCGACCTATTTAGACACATAATCCACACCAACAAGAATATACAAATAACCATATGAGTTAGGAAAAGGACCCATGAAGTCAATACCTCATACATCAAAGAGCTCTACCACGTGAATATTTTGTAATGGCATCTGATTTTTGGATGAGGTGTTACTTGTCCTCTGGCATCTGTCACACGAGTTGCATAATGAAAAGGCATCTTTAAACAAATTAGGCCAATAAAAACCCGATTGTAATACCTTAAGAGCTGTTCTCTTGGCCCCAAAGTGTCCTACATAAGCAAACTGATGGCCATGCTGCAATATGCTCAACTGCTCATCCTCTGAGACACAACTTCTGATGATTTGATTAGGGAAGAATTTGAACAGACAAGGGTCATCCCAATGGTAATGTCGAGATATAGACCTCAACCACTTCATTTCTTGACTAGATATACCTAGAGGAAAAACCTTAGCAGTTATATAATTAACAATATCTGCATACGATGGAAGTTGAACCTCTACTGCAAACAATTGTTCATAAGGGAAACTTTCATTCAAAGGAAGCTCATCTTTGTATTCTTCATGAGGTAGCCTAGATAGGTGATCTGAAACTACATTCTCACTGCTCTTCTTGTCTCTAATCTCCAATTTGAACTCTTGCAGTCAGAGTACCCATCTGATCAACCTAGGCTTCGCATCTTTCTTAGCAAACAAATATCTCAAAGCAGCATGGTCAGTGAATACAATAACCTTATAGCCAATCAGGTATGATCTAAACTTTTTCAAAGCAAAAATGATAGCTAACAATTCTTTCTCAGTAGTAGAATAATTTAGCTGAGCATCATTTAAAGTTCTATAAGCATAATAAATAGCATGGGGTACCTTATTGAATGTCTGTCCTTTGAAAGATGGCTAGTGCATTGCATAATCCAAATGTCATCCTTCTGTAAGCAAATGTGCCAAAAGGACATATGAAGGTGGTATTGTCTTGTTCTTCTAGTGCTATTGCAATCTGGTTGTAACCACTGTACCCATCCAAGAAGAAATAGTAACTATGGCCGGCTAATCTTTCTAGCATCTGATCAATGAATGGTAGGGGAAAATGATCTTTTCTGGTCACCTTGTTCAGTCTTCTGTAATCGATGCATACCCTCCAACCAGTGGTTATTCTTGTAGGTATTAGCTCTTCATCTTCATTTTTCACCACTATGATCCCACTTTTCTTTGGAACAACTTGAACTAGACTTACCCATTTACTGTCTGAGATGGGGTAGATAATGCCAACATCCAGTAGTTTCAATACCTCTGCCTTGACTGCCTCCTTTATGTGTAGGTTGAGTCTTCTTTGTGCATCTCTGGTGGGCTTTGCTTCATCTTCAAGGTAGATATGATGCATGCACTTGGCTGGACTTATCCCCTTGATGTCAGTAATGGTCCATCTGATAGCAGCTCTGTGCTCTCTAAGAACTCTCAACAGCTTCTCTTTTTCCCCGAAACTTAGATTGGCAGCAACTAACACAGGTGTTGTCTTATTCTCTCCCAGATAAGCATAAGTCAGATGCTCTGACAACTGCTTCAATTCAAAATTTGATGCCTGGATAATAGAAGGAAAAAGAGTAGTATTAGTAGGCACAAGAGTTTCAAATGGAGGGGTGTACCTACTTGGATGCTTTAGAGAGGCCTCAAGGAGGTGCACAACTTCAATGATGTCATCAGTAACATCTTCATATTCAGGCTCAATATTCGATCGTGTGAAGCTATGGGTGAGGGTGGTCTCTAGTAGATCAATGTGATGGACCTGAAAAGCTTGCTTAACAACACCTTACATCATACATACATTAAAACATTCTATATCATCCTAGGGTAATTTCAATGCATTAAATATTTTGAATTCTATTTTCTCACCATTTACCTTCACACTTACAATACCTTGGAGATTCTTCCATATCTTATACAATAAAATCAATAGGTAAAATAAATTCACCTACGTTTACCAAGACATCCTCAAGAATTCCTCTTGGTCTTTTGATGCTTCTATCTGCCAATCGCAAG
Source organism: Bretschneidera sinensis (assembly GCA_023935145.1). Classification (NCBI taxonomy): domain Eukaryota; kingdom Viridiplantae; phylum Streptophyta; class Magnoliopsida; order Brassicales; family Akaniaceae; genus Bretschneidera; species Bretschneidera sinensis. Next base: position 63,854,584 of record CM043699.1, on the reverse strand, counting down.
GTGATGGAAGTTGTTTGAAGCTCCCCCAAACCCAGTGTCTTGAATACAATGTATGGTCGCAAATTGACACCCGCCTTTAGATCTAGTAGTGCATGCTCAAAAAGCTGGTCACCTATCCTACAAGGAATGGTAAAACTGCCTGGATATTTTAGTTTTGGTGGTAATTTCCTTAATAACACCGCACTTACCTCTTCAATTAAAGCCATTGTTTCATGCTCTTGAAACTTTCTTTTATGAGTGCAAAAATCTTTCAAAAATTTAGCGTATGTAGGAACTTGTTGAATTGCATCTAATAAAGGGATGTTAATCTCTACTTTTCTCAAAGTTTCAAAAATATCAAGCAATTTTTTTTCTTTCTTTGGCTTTACTAACCTTTGAGGGAAGGGTGGTGCATTCACCTTCTCCATTTCACTTACCTTGGATGTGGATGCTTTATCTGGAGATGCTTGCGCAGGCTTATTAGCTCCTATGATCTTACCATTTCTGAGAGTTGTAACGACCTTCAAATGTTGGTGTCCTCCTGGATTAGGTAGTGTTTGGCCTGGAAGTTCACCCTGCTTTCTTCCACTTAGCTCCTTACCCATATGCCCCACTTGTCTTTACAGAAGTTGGGGTGGTTTTGCCACCCTGGATTGTAGGTATTGGAGTATGGATTGTTCTTGGGAGGATAATTGTTCTGTCTGACATAGTTTGCTTACTCTTGATCTGCAGATGAATACAAAGGGCAAGTCTCAGTAGTGTGATCAAAATGAGAACATATAGCACATACTTGGAGTTGTGTGGCTTGTGGACTAGGTGGGATGTCCTGAGCAGTCATGGCTTTTACGATCATATCTAGCTTTCTTTCCACAACATCCATCTGATTTGGAGATCCACCATTTAAGTTCACTTCATACATGCCCTTGCTTTTTACTCTTTGTCTCCCTCTAGATGAGAATTGTTGGGTGTGCTCACTTAATGTCTCAAAAAGCTCCATGGCTTCTTCACTTCTCTTTTCCATCAGCACACCTCCATAACCTGAATCAACAATTCCTTTATTCATGTCATTTAGACCTTCATAAAAAGCTTATACCAGCTCATCTTGAGGTAGGTTATGATGTGGACACTTGAGAAGCAGCTCATTGAAGTGTCCCCATGCTTAAAAAAAAAAGTCTTCATCTCTCTGTTGAAAAGATTAAATCTCTTTCCTCATCTGTCTTGTCTTTTGGGCTGGAAAAAACTTCTTTAAGAACCTACTGGATAACTTTTCCCAAGTATGGATAGAAACTGCAGGCAATGAATTGTACCACAAATTAGCACTATCTTTCAAGGAAATAAGAAAAAGAATTAACCTGATTCCCTCTTGATCTAGGCCCTGGATGTACTGGAACTTGCAGAGATCATAGAATTCCCGAAGATGCAAGTGTGGATCCTTAGTAGCTGTGCCTCTGAAGTGAGTCAAAGCATTGAGTATTTGCAAGGATATGTAGTAATTGCCATCTGCCTCCAGTTGATAGGCAATGCATGAGGGCTGGTTGAGGTTCTGTGGGATGAAGGATTGTTTCATGGGTCTTTGCTCTGGTGGCGATTGGTTGACAAGTTGTTTTGCCATCGGTGCCTCTCCCTTGAATGCTTCTTCTTCCTCCTTAATGTTATCTCTAGGCCTCTGTCGAATGGTCTGCTCAATCTCTGTATCGAGTGGAAAGATGGTTGGATTCTTGGATCGAAGCCCTTGCATGAATCAAATGAAGTTATTCAGTGCAGTAGTTTCATTACTACTATTCAAGTAGTTTTTGAAATTGTGCTCAATCACTCCAAGTTGGGCGTTCGATCGCACTGCACTCGATCGCAATGCCAGGAACTACTCTACCGCAGACCTGAAGCAATAATAGAAAAACAAAATGAAGAAAAAAAATTAGATTTTTGATAAAAATAAAACTGAACAGAATAAAAAAACTGAACGAAAATAATTCTAAACAGAATTTAACGCAATCCCCGGCAATGGTGCCAAAAACTTGTTGTGCAAATATCTACTTAAATTAATAATTGAACGTTTTACTTGCAAGCGCACAAGGTCAAAATAGTAATATAATGTGCAAGTGCGAGATCATTCCTATAGAGATTGGTAAATTTTGCTTTAAAATTAAATTCGTAATATAAAACGAGAGAAAGAAAAAGTAAGTTTGATTCGATAATGATAAAAGTGTAGGGCTTTGATATCCACCAATAATCATGCTTTAGCAATAAAACAATATGCCAGTGCTTTAATCACATTATGAATACCTAATGTTGCCAACCTAAGGGCATGGTATATACTCCTTAAGTTATTGATTTCCCTAAGCAACGAGTTAGGCATGGTGTATACTCTAACTCTTTTATTTCTTAAAGGATTTAGCATGGTGTATACTAAATTATATTTGAGAAAGCATAATATCTGTGGAAATTGACAAACACACAAGGCCTAGGGCATGGTATATATCATCGGTTTCCTATGTTGATTAACTTAAGAACCCGACGTGGATTTCTTTTGTTACTATTATTAAACCCAGGACTTGGCCATCCAAATTGATTTAATTAACTAGTCCATACCACATGCATATGTTGATCATGCAAACACATATGAGGAATTCAAGAAAATACAAATTAATTAAGTTAAGCATCATAATATAACTATCACAAAGACGACAATATTGAATTATTGAGTAAAATAATCTGGGCTTCAGTCAAGCCCTACTAATAGATTTAGTTACACATGAGTTTGATGTTAAACATCTTCATAAAGTAAAATAGAAGGAAAAGAATAAACCCGAAAATGCTTCCTTGAAGAGCCGTCAATTCTTCTCTAAAAATCCTCTCTATTTCTGTGTTTACAGGCCTATTTATAGAGTTTAAGTAACCCTAGAAACATCTAAAAACCCTAGAACTCGTAAAACAAAACCCTAAGCTTATTTCCAAAATAAGACCAGCCGCCATACTGTTTACTGACATGCGAATGCACTCGATCGTAGTATGGTGCGCTCATTCGCACTACAATCGATCCTTCTTCTTGCACATGCGAGTGCAGGTGCGCTCGATCCTTGGCTTGGGCGCTTGAGCGCTGTTGCGCTCGATCGTAAATCTCCTGTGCTTGATCGCACTAACAGACTCTAGCTTTTCCCCAAATTTGTTCTTTAAGCCTAATAATTCTAGAATGCTTCATTTTCTCCAAAAACCTAGAAAAGCATAGAGAACACAAAAAAAAAGGAAATAAAATAGAATGAAATAACATAAACTAAGAGCTTAACAAATATAAATTAAGGGGCTTAAATATGAGTATTTAAGCACTTATCATGTGCCCATCCTAATACAACTCTACCATCCAAGTTTGAAATGCTTGCTATGGACCACTTTGATGGGTCTGGAGACCCCAAGACCTATTTGAGTCAATATACTGACATTTTGAAGCTCTCAGGTTAGAATACCGGATACTTAGTTGCTCTCTTCCCTAATTCCTTTATTGACGCAACATTGGAACGATATTACTCTAAAGAGCCCACTTTGTTGAGAGAATAGAAAGATATGTCATAGGCATTGTATGGCCCAATATGAATATAATACTGATCTAGATATCACAATAAGAGATCTAGAAAAAACCAAACAGAAACCAAAAGAGACTTTCTCAGAAGTCATCTCTCGTTGGCGAAACAAGGTAGCTACAATGGCCTTTAAACTTGTGGAGAAGGACCTGGTCAGAATCGTGATGAGGAATTTACAACTAGTGTAAATTGAAAGATTTTTTGGCATTCTTATTGCCATTTTTGAGCAATTGATTAACTAAGGCACTTAAGTGGATGATGACATCTTTTGCGCAAAGATGAAGAAGAATGCTAGGAGATTCATGATGAAGAAAATTGCCAACAATAGTTGCACTAAGAACAGTGAAGTTAGTTTTGCCCAAATACACAACATACAATCAAATGAATGGGAAGACAACTCATTAAGATCCCAATAGGCAAATAATCGCAGTATAACCAGCCTAACTGGTTCCAAAACATCATTCAATATAGGAGTTAACCTGAGAGAAAATGAAAAGGCACTGAAGACTTCACACTTCTTAGGATGAGTTTGACTCAATCCCTTGCAATGCTCACCAAGACAGATAAACTTCGCCCATTCACAATAAGACGTTTCCCAACCTGGTTCCACCACATTGGGATCTTTCCAAATATTTCCACTTCCACTATTCAACAGACCAAGATACCGACAGGTGTCAAAGATTGAAAAATGAAATACAAAACATCATTGATAATGGATGGTATAGAATAAAAGGTAGTCTGAAAGGAGTCCCAAAGGTCTGAAGGTGATAAAGAAGATTTTTTTAAAGATGAGGAATACCTCCAAGCAAAAAAAAAAAAAAAAAAAAGCTAGATCTGAAAGGAAAACCATTAGTGAGAAGTTTGAAAAGATGTAGTGTGCTTTGAGAAAATCCCAAGGCATGGATGTGTATTTTCTTAACATCGATGGGGTGTGTGCCCATCCTAAGATAACTCTGTACCCAACTTTAAAATGTCTAACAAGGACCACTTTGATGGGTCCGGAGACCCCAAGACCCATTTGAGATAATATGTTGGCCTTCTAAAGCCGTTAGGTTTGAATACCTTACAGTTAGTTGTGCTTTTCCCTAATTCCCTTATTGGCACTTCATTGAAATGGTATTACTCTCTAGAGCCCACTATTTTGAGAGAATGGGAAGATATAACCTAAGCATTTGTGGCCCAATATGCATACAATACCCATCTAGACATCATAACCAAGGATCTGGAAACAACAAAGTAGAAACCCAATAAGACTTTCTTAGAATTCATCTTTTGTTGGCAAATTAAGGCAACTAAAATGGCCTCTAGACTTATGGAGAAGGACCAAGTCATAATCATGATGAGGAATTTACAGTTGGTGTACTAATGAGAGTCATAAAATGCATCTTAATAGTACTTATTTGTTAGCATTTTAGGGTTGATCTAGGTTTGAATTGCACTTTTATACCTTAACAACTCTAAAGTGATATTCTTGGATTGTTGATCTATTTCGATGCATTTTCAGGTACTTTGAGTCCAAAAGAGGTGGAAAGCCATCATAGCTTAAAGCACAATGCTTCGATGCACACCAGAGTGAAGGCATGGTTGCGGAAGGACAAAATGAAGAGAAACCAAGTCTTTAGTGTGTGTGCTCCGACCTGGAAAGTTCAAGCCTTGGCCTCCAGAACCATGCCCAGAACCTTGCAAAATCTGGAAGAAGACCACTAGTGTGCGCCATGGCTTGGACTAAGCTGAGCCACGGCCTGGACCAATCTGGGCTGTGGCCTCTAGAAAGATGAAGAAAAACCCAAAAGGCTGAGCCGCGACTTGGATTAATGTGAGCCGCGGCGTGAGCTCGATGCTTTGTTTTCGAGTTACAACTTAATTATGGTTTTAATGATAGTTTAAACCCGAAAACATCTTTGACCTTTTATATTATAAATAGATCACTTAGGGTTTGATAAAAGATATCCATCAAGGCTAGAAAACTCAAGAAGGCTGCCACATTCTCCCCCATCAAAGTGTTCAAGCATGAACCCCATGACCAACTAATCTCCAAGCAAGGCAAAGGGATGAATCTCTAGGTGTAGTTGTTCTTATTTTCCATTATTGATTTAGTTGTAGTTTGGATTAATTATCAAAACATTGTTATGATTTACTCTTTGATTTAATTAGAAGATTTTCTCTTAATCCCGTGATTGTATCTTTCTCCTCGATATAAGTCTAGTCATGCTCTTCTTATGTCAAGATTGTTGGATGTGATTGAGTCCAGTAGATTTATCTTTTAGGTTTGCCCATTACTACGATATTGTCATTAAGATATATTGTCGTTTCTTGATAAATCTATAGGATAGCTCATGTGTGCTTAAATCAAAAGTAAAGAGTATTTCATAGCAATTGCATTATGGTTTACACATGCTTTGATTGAATATTTGCCGATTGCCTGTTTGGGTTGTGAAACTAGCAATCGAGATAAAAACAATTGAATCAAGATCAGAATAAGGCAACAAACCTAGGGAGGATTCCCTGACCCTTGTTATTTCTCTATTATTCTCTTCAATCTATTTACACAATTTTCTCATATTACTTCATTATCAAAACACAAATTTTCTCACTTGATCTTTATCTTTCGTGTTCAGGTTTACACTTTTATTTGTAGTTCATTTTTCCTCGTGGGATCGACACCCCATCCATACACAATAATCGCATATTAGTTTGAGTGTAATCAAATTTTGGCGCTGTTGTCGGGGAATCGCGCTTAAGTACAAGGAAGATTGTCAACTTTGAGACAAGACGGTAATATTGTTCCGTTCTCTAAGTTTTTGATTTTTTGATTTTCTTTTATTAGTCTGTTTTATTTATTTCCCCTTTAACTCATTTAGTGTGTGCTTAGACCGAAAGATTCGCGAGGTAGATTCATTAGAGGACCCAAAATAGAGTTACCCTCTCTTTCCACGTCTATTAGTGAAACCTCACCTAGATCAAACCTTAGTGTACACCCAAACAAGAATTTAGAAGATTTTGTTAACATGGCTAATAATCCCAATGAGAATGTTGCTAGGACACTTAAGGAATACTTGCATCCTAGCTGAACAGCCACACCATCATGCACTATGTTTCCAGCCAATACTCACCATCAAGATTTTAAAACAGGCATGATACAATTACTCGCTACATTTCATGGCTTGGAAAATGAAAACCCATATGTACACATTAGGGAGTTTGAGGAAGTAGTTGCGACTTTTAATAGTCAAGATGCAATTGATGACATCATGAGACTCAAGTTTTTTTCCTTTCGCTTTGAAGGATAAAGCTAAGAGTTAGCTATACTCGCTGAGACCACGATCTATTAGGTCATAGAATAAGATGACTCAGGTTTTCTTTAACAAATACTTCCCTCAACATAAGACCAATGCTCTAAAAAGGCCAATCTCCACCTTTGCATAAAAAGGACAATGAGACTTTGAATCAGTCTTGGGAGAAATTTAAGGAGTTATTAAGTATGTGTCATCACCATGGGTATGAGAATTGGCGTTTAGTGAGCTATTTTTATGAGGGACTTACATATAGAGAGCGCCAATTTGTAGAGATGATGTGCAATGGTAAATTTTTACAAAAAGATCCTGATGAGGCCATAAAATATCTCAATGAGCTTGCTGAAAAAGCTCACACTTGGACTGGACATAGTGCTACTGAAGGCACAAATAGGTCACGACCTATAGGATACCTAAGTGGTTCTGGAATATACCATCTTAGGGAAGAGGATAACCTAAAGGCTAAGGTTGAGATGCTCACTAGGGAGTTAGATGCGTTAAAGACTAAAGGCTCAAAGCCAACACATGTGGCTAATCAAGCTGAATATTTGGAACCATGTTTTGTGTGTGGCGGAGTAGGCCATCCTGCTCAAGAGTGCCCCACATTTGTTGATATGAGAGGGATGTATGAGGAACAATGTAATGTCTTAGGCATGTACAAGAAGCCTTTTGCACCTTTCTCTAACACCTATAATCCGGGGTGGCGCAATCACCCCAACTTCAGCTGGAAGTCTGAAAACTAGTAGCTTGCACAACCCCCTATATCATATCCTGCACTATATCATGCACCCTCATCCTCTAGGAGTTCTTTAGAAGACACTTTGCTTGCTTTCATTGAAGCACAGGGTAAGACAAACCAAAGGTGTGAAGCATTAATTACATAGGTTGTTGAAGAGAATAAGGAAATAAGGAGCCAAGTGTCCAAATTGATGGGCTCCTTGAGTGTGAATGAGCGAGGTAAGTTCCCCTTTTAAGCTCAGTCCACACCCCATAGTCAACACATAGCACAAGCAAATATGAAAGATGTGAATGCCATTGTGACAAGAAGTGGTAAGTCATTACACATCCCAACAACGAACAAATCCGAGGATGTGGAAAAACCTCAAGGTAGTAGTGATGCTTAGCTGCCCAAGGACCCTGAGGTTACCAAGAGCCCTGTTAAGGCACCATTCCCCCAATCCTTAAAATCAAATAAGAAAAATCTGGACCTAAACAATGAAATCCTAAAGAACCTAAGGCAAGTAAAACTTAATCTTCCTCTTTTGCATGTGATTAAACAAGTTCCTGCTTATGCAAAAGTTCTCAATGATTTGTGTACAATTAAGAGGAAACACCATGTGAAGAAAACAACATTCTTAATAGAGCAAGTTAGTGCTTTAATTGAGCAAAGGATTCCCCCCAAATACAAGGATCCTGGTTGTCCAACCATTGCATGTAGCATTGGAAATCATGAGGTTGGACAAGTATTGCTAGATTTAGGAGCTAGTGTAAGTCTGATGCCATTTTCTATTTATTTGCAGCTGGGTTTGGAAGAAATCAAACAAACCACTGTGGTATTGCAATTGGCTGACCATTCAGTCAAAGTACCCTAGGGTGTGGTAAAGGATGTTCTAATTCAAATTGATAAATTTTATTATCCTATTGATTTCCTAATCCTTAATACCACTCTACCTGTTGACACGAACTCTAAAATTCCTTTAATTTTGGGTAGACCTTTCCTTGCTACTGCAAATGCTCTTATTGATTATAGGAATGGACTTATGAAGCTGTCCTTTGGAAACATGACCTTCGAGGTGAACATCTTCAATGTTGCAAAATAGCCAAAAGATGATGACGAGAGCCACCAGTTATACATGATTGAGTCATTCATCGATAAGGAAGTTTCTATAGCTCATGATTTTGATCCTCTTAAGTATTTTCTTATTAATTCTGAGTTTGATTATATTAATGATAAATCTGATATAATCGATATTTGTGCTATTTATGATAAATCTCAGGATTATGGCACTTGAGTATGGCAACCGAAGTTTGAGGAGTTACCTGAAAGAAGTGAGAAACAAATCTCCTCAAGTGTGGAAGCACCCAAAGTTGAATTGAAGCCTCTGCCTAAGGGTTTGAAGCATGTTTTCCTTGGTCCAGGTGATACTTTTCTTGTTATTATCTCATCTGAATTGTCTAAGCCTCAAGGTGAGAAATTAATTCGGTCCCTAAATAAACATAAATCAACCTTAGGTTAGAGCATGACTCATTTAAAAGGTATTAGTCCTCTGATCTGTTCTCATAAGATAAATTTGGATGAAAGAACTAGCCCTCATAGAGACCCCCAGCGTAGGCTTAACCCCACTATGAAAGAAGTGGTGAAAAATGAAGGAGTCCTAAAGATCTAGAGGTGATAAAGAAGATTTTTTCGAAGATGAAGAGGAATACCTCTAAGCAAAAAAACAAAAAAAAACAAAAAAGGTTGGCCTGAAAGGAAAACCATTAGTGAAAAGTTTGAAAAGATGTAGTGTGCTTTAAGAAATTCCCAAGGCCACGATACCCATGTGTATCAAGGATTGATAAATGAAGTCCAAGACCGCATTGATAATGGATGGCATGGAATAGAGGGTAGTTAGAAAGGACTCCTAAGTGTCATGAGGTGATAAATTTTATTTTTTCGAATATGAGAAGCAATACCTCGAAGTAAAAAAAAGAATGATGGGTTTGAAATGAAAACCATTAGTTAGAAGTTTGAAAAGATGTAGAGTGCTTTGGAAAAATCCAAAGGTATGGTGGGTATTTTCTTAACATCGATAGGGTGTGTGCCCATCCCAATATAACTCTGCACCCAACTTTAAATGCCTGATAAGGACCACTTTGATGGGTCCGTAGACCCTAAGACCCATTTGAGACAATATGATGGCCTTCTGAAGCTCTTATGTTTGAATACCTTACAGTTAGTTGCGCTCTTTCCTAATTCCCTTATTGGCTCTGCACTAAAATGGTATTACTCTCTAGAGCCCACTACTTTGAGAGAATGGGAAGATATAACCAAGAATTTTTGACCCAATATACATATAATATCCATCTAGACATCATAATCAGGGATATCGAAACAACTAAGTAGACACCTAATAAGATTTTCTTAGAATTCATCTCTTGTTGGTGAATTAAGGTAACAAAAATGGCCTCTAGACTTGTGGAAAAGGACCAGGTCAGAATCGTGATGAGAATTTACAACCGGTGTACATTGAAAGATTGTTTACCATTCCTATTATGAATTTCAAGTAGTTGATTGAATCAAGCACTCCAGTGGAAGATGCCATATTTGAGCGAAAGATTGAGAAAAATACTAGAGATTTATGAAAAAGAATATTTCCAGAAGTAGTAGCATAAAAAGCAGTGAAGTGTGTTTTTCCCAAATACATAACATACAATTAATTATATAGGTAGACAGCTCATCGAGATCCCAATAGCCAAATAATCAATGATATAACTAGTCTAACTGGTTCGAAAACGCCACTCAATACAAGAGTCAACCTAAGAGAAAACACAGAGGCATTGAAGACTTCACACCTCTTGGGATGAGTTTGCCTCAATCCCTTGCAATACTCAATAAGAAAGATAAACTCCACCCATTCACAGCAAGACCTTTGCCCAACTTGGTTACACCATATTGGGTTCTTTCCAAATATTGCCACTTCCACCATTCAATAGACCACGATATTGATAGGTGTGAAAGACTGAAAAATGAAATCCAAGACATCATTGATAATTGATGGCCTGGAATAGAGGGTAGCCAAAAAATTAGTCCCTAAGGTCTGGAGGTGACAAAGAATATTTTTCAAAGATTAGGAGGAATACCTCCAAGCATAAAAAAGAAGAAAAAATTGATGGGTATTTTCTTAACATCAATGGGGTGTGTGCCCATTCTAAGACAACTCTGCACCCAAATTTAAAATGCTTGATAAGGATTGTTTTGATGGGTTCGGAGACCCGAAGACCCATTTGAGACAATATACTAGCCTTCTGAAGCTCTTAGATTTGAATATTGAACAGTTAGTTGCGTTCTTCCCGAATTCCCTTATTGGTGCTGCACTGAAATGGTATTACTCTCTTGAGCCCACTACTTTGAGAGAATTGAAAGATATGGCCCAAGTATTTATGTCCCAATATGCATACAATACCTATCTAGACATCACAATCAAGGATCTCGAAATAACCAAGCAGAAACCCAATAAGACTTTCTCAAAATTCATCTCTCGTTGGTGAGTTAAGGTAGCTTAAATGGCCTCTAAACTTGTGGAGAAGGACCAGGTCAGAATCATGATATGGAATTTATAGCCAGTGTACATTGATAGATTATTTGTCATGCCAATTGCCAATTTTGAGTGCTTGATTTACTTAGCATTGAAGTGGAAGATGCCATCTTTGAAAGAAAGATTGAGAAGAATGTTGGAAGATTCATGAAGAAGAATAGTGTTAGCAATAGTGGCACCAAGAATAGTGAAGTGAGTTTTGCCCAAATTCATAATGTACAATCAAGTGTATGGGTAGATAGCTCCTCGGGATCTTAGTAGCCAAATAATCGTGGGTACAACCAGCCTAACCAGTTTGAAAACACCACTCAATACAAGAGTCAACCTGAGAGAAAATGCAGAGGCCTTGAATACTTCACACCTCTTGGGATGATTGCATCAATCCCTTATAAAGCGCAACAAAAAAGATAAACTACGCCCATTACCATTGGGATCTTTCCAAATACCGCCATTTCCACCACTCAGTCAGCCACAATACCAACGAGTGTCAAAGATTGAAAAATGAAATCTAAAACCTCATTGATAATGATTTGGAGCCACCCCAATTAGCCATAAACCCCATGCCTTATTATCATAATGTAGCCCCACTAAACTTGCTTTGACCCGTCCACCATAATCACCACAATAACCAAACATAGCCCTACTCACGACCTAAAACACTGCCCTAAATAAAAACCTAATCTTACCTTGAAATACCTTAGGAATTTTAAATACATTGGAGTCTCGGTCAATCAGATTTGGGACAATGGCAGCGAAGATGATAAATAGACATTGGCAAGAGTAGTGATTGGAAAAGCACTGCTAAATCTGATACGGGAAAATAGTATAGCAAAAGCAACAATCAAGATTGGGAATAGGTCAAGCAGTGATAGTAGTGGTGACAAAGCGGTTGTAATAGTGAAACATAGTGGTAAAACTATTTTGGATAACAAAAGTGAAGTTGAAGAAGATATAAGTCACCTGACCTAGAAATTAATTTTAGAAAGATGAATAAAAGATGAAGAAAGAGTAACAACATATAAAGAAAAAAAAGAAGAGAAAAAAAGGTAGAAAACTTAGTGTTGAGACATGATTACGCTCAAACTAATACGTGGTTATTATGTATAGTTGAGGTGTTGGTCCCACAAGGAAAAGTGAACTACAAGGGAAGGTGTAAACCTTAACACGAACGATAAAGATCAAGTGAGAGAATCTTAGTTTTGATAATAGAGTAATATGAGAAAATTGTGTAAATAGATTGAAGAATATAATAGAGAAACGACAAGGGTCTGGGAATCCTCCCTAAGTTCGTTGCCTTATTTCAATCTCGATTCAATTGTTTTTATCTCGATTACTAGTTTCACATCCAAAACAAGCAATTGGTAAATATTCAATCAAAGCACATGTAAACCCTAATGTAATTGATATGAATTACTCTTTACTTTTGATTTAAGCACACATGACCTATCTTATAGATTTATCAAGAAACGACAATATATCTTAGTGACAATATCGCAGTAATGGACAAACCTAAAAGATAAATCTACTGGACTCAATCATATCCATCAATCTTGACATAAGAAATGCATGACTAGACTTATATCGAGGAGAAAGATATAATCACCGGATTAAGAGAAAATCTTCTAATTAAATCAAAGAGTAAATCATAACAATGTTTTGACAATAAATCCAAACTAAAACTGAATCAATAATGGAAAATAAGAACAACTACACCTAGGGATTTATCCCTTTGCCTTGCTTGAAGATTAGTTAGCTATGGGGTTCATTCTTGAACACTTTGATAGGGGAGAATGTGGCAGCCTTTTTGAGTTTTCCAGCCTTAATGATGTACTTTTATCAAACCCTAAGTGATCTATTTATAATATAAAAGGTCCAAGGGTGTTTTCGGGTTTAAACTATCATTAAAACCCTAATTAAGTCATGACTCGGAAACAAAGCATCGTGCTCGCGCCGCGGCTCACATTAATCTAGGCCGTGGCTCAGCCTTTTGGGTTTTCTTCATCTTTCTGGAAGTCGCGGCCCAGATTGGTCCAGGCCGAGGCTCAGACTGGTCCGGGCTGCTGCGCACACTAAAGGTCTTCTAGCTCTTTTCGGGCTTGGTTCTGGAGGCCAAGGCTTAAACTTTTCAGGCCACAACGCACACACTAAAGACTTGGTTTCTCTTCATTTTGTCCTTCCATAACCATTCTTTCACTCTGATGTGCATCAAAGCATCGTGCTTTAAGCTATGATGGCTTTCCACCTTTTTCGGATTCAAAGTACCTGAAAACGCACCGAAATAACTCAATGATCCAAGAATATCACTTTAGAGTTGTTAAGGTATAAAAAGTGTAATTCAAACCTAGATCAACCCTAAAATGCTAACAAATAAGTACTGTTAAGATGCATTTTATGACTCTCATCATAACCCCTAACTAGCTTATTGTTAGTCCCTAGCAATTCAAGCGAAAACAAGACAATATGAAATGAATTCTATGGTAGGGATCAAAACAAAGTAGAGCAATGTTAGCGTTAAACCAAGAGTAATTCACTTTTTATCTCAAAAATCACAAATAACACACAACACATAGAATCATTAAATATCACCCAAGTCCAAAAGTAATCCAAACATCAATCTTAAAATTGTTATCGACTCTTAACATCTATCTTACCACAATCCATTAATCCGAGCACCTGGATGATTTTATGCACAACAATCATAAATAAAAGTCTTGGCCTCTAAAATATATTAATTTGTGTGACATCGATCACAAAAACAAGCTCCATAGGCTCACTTTTCAAATCACTCTCCACTATTGTAGAAAAATCACACCACCTTAGATCAATAGGTCTTTAATAAGCTTGTAATGTTAGGCTAAGGTAAAGGTTAAGAAAGAACGGGAAGGATTCAACAAGTAAAAGAACTCAATCTCTTAGTTTTAAACACAACCATTTCAAGCACTGAATAACCTTACTTCAACACCTAACTCTTTCAATCATTTTTCGAGCATTTCTCTCAATAAATCACCATTTTTTTCTTTTTTTTTTCTTTCTTTGCCATAATTCACTTCTTTTTTTCATTTTGGCATAAGACAATTCACCTCCTTTTTCATTTTTTTCTTTTCTTTTCTTTTCCACAACCCCAAACTTATCTCCTTTAGTGTACTTGGGTTATGGTAGTAATATTTTTTCATATTTCCATCCTTACTCCTCTTAAGTACTTCTCAACAAATGTGTATAACCAAGTTCTTTTAAAAGAAATGTAAGGATAAAATATTTTTTTTTGGCTCATAAAGGTAAGTAAATGGGTTATCAAAAGAAACAAGGCTCAAATTCCTTTTCAAGAAAAGGCTCAAACAGGTGACTAGCGATAAATATAGCAAGGGTAAGTTTGAAATGCTCAAACAATCCAAAAATGGCATATATCATATCCTAAGTAAGATGCATTCTAGGAATTCGCCTCAAGTGATTATCAAATACGTTCTAGAGCTTGTTGAGACCGGAAAAGTATTCACAAAACAATCACATATAAAACTTCTCAAAATGCTTTAGACTAATCATGCAATCTTACCGCAAACTAGAGTCTTAAACCAAATGAAGATTGACACTTAAATTATTCTCAAACCGAAGCAAGATTTAACTTCTTCTAAACACTATATGCTATCTCAATTAGGCACATATCATTGACATGTAAATTAACTACAAGGCTAACACAAAGCATGCTAAAAACAAACAAAAATGGAAAGTGACTCCTACCAGTTTAATGAAAAAAATATGTTTCCTCCACCCCTAACTTAAAAATTGCATTGATCTCAATGTGAAAGAAAAAGTAAAGGAAACTTCCTTTTGTAACGAAAAGTGCACAGAAGTTGAAAATTGTGCACCACCTTTAGAACATAATGTCGTGCTACTTGTTGAAATTTCAATCTATAATATAGAACAAAACAAACAAAAAGAAAGCAACTGTGGTGTAACATTAAGATTCCCACCATATATTAGATTAACACATGAAATCTAAATAATTAACTAAAAACAAAAAATAAAGTACGAAAAATAAAATAATGGAAAGAAATACACAATAAATGTTAGTACCGTCATCCGATAAAAAAAAATAAAAAGAGACAAACAAGATATAACCCAAAACTAATCCTCTAAGTCTTCATCCTCCTCTTCATTCTCTTCATTCTCGTCACCTTCCTCAGGAGCTGGATCAAAAGATGAACCCGGATAGGGTGGCAAAGTGGGAAAGTGATCCATGTCACAACCAGTGGCAGAGGCAATGTGTTGGTACATTTGACCAAAAGAATAGTACATCCCCGCTTGATAATCGGCTTGCCTAGCCAAGAATTGTTCTTGACGATCAAACCTATCATGTAAGAGTTTCTGATGCTCATCAAAATGAATCTCTAAATGCTCAAGGTGCTCTGCAACAGTGAAATGCCTAGAGGGAGAAGGGGGGCAGCAATTGTTACTCTCTCTCCAGGAGCTGGTGGCCTTGAGGCTTTAACCAGATTGAGCATGCCTTCATCGATGGGCTTATTGGGTTACTGGGCCTCCTCATCAGGACTGTACTGGACTCCAGCTCGGATGCATAATTGGGTAATTAATGAAGGGAAGTACAATCCAAGCTTTTGTCTCACAGTGTGTATGATAGAATTAAATATGATTTGGCCCACATCAATAGTCATGCCCATAAAAATGGTATAAATTAGAATAGCTCTCTTAACAGTAAGGTCACTATAGTGTGTAGCAGACATCAACCTCTGACATACAAAATATTGCCAAGCTCGAGCATTGATAGTTAGAGAAGTACTAGGCAAGGTTTTAGGGGTATCACTCGTCATTTTCCATGTTGTTCCCGGAATACAGAGAGTATTGTAAATCTCTTTATAATCAATATTAGACGCATATGCAATATACTCATTATTTTCTATGTCAGGTAGCTCATAGAATCTATTGATAGATGTGCTGCTAAAAGAAATTGTTTTTTCTCTCACCATCACCTTACAATTCCTATGTTCTTCTGCATTAGCATAGAATTCTCTAACCACATTTGTAAGGGAATGAGATGGTTGTCTTGCAAATGTACCCCAATTCTTATCAATAATTATTCTAAACAAGGTTGGGTTTCCCCTCTCTGCGATATTGAATCCTCTATCAAGAATGAGTTTTCTAGCATTTATCAAGCTAACATATCTCTCACTAGCCGCGAAACTAAAAAATTTGCTCTCATCATACTCTTGAGGTTGTTTCCCCGTGATCTCTTAGTTTTATGGGCCATTTGAATCAAATTTATAGAACAATAGAACTAATTCAAAATCAACCACCCAAATAGCACAAATGAACAACAAAGAGAAAAAATTAGTCTTACTTGATGCCCAAAGTTGGAGAGAAGAAAGAGTACCCACCAACTTGAAATCTTCTTGAAAAATCCAAAATCCTCTTTGAACCAAGTTTTTTGGAGAAATTTTCAGCAAAATCTGCAATATTAGTGCTAAATCCTCTAAGAAATGATGTTAGAAACAAGAAACAGTGAGAAAAAATGAGTGGGTAAGTGAGGGTTTGGAGAGAGAAATGAGTGTGCTGTTGTGTTCTCAAAGTGGAAATGAAGAAGAAAGTGCAGAAATGGGGTTTTAAAATGGTCCAGGTCACAGGTTCGAGCCGAGACTTAGGCTTGCTTGCGCCGCGGCTTGCTGTCTAAAATCCTAATTATAGCTTTGCTGTGTGCCGCAATGCGCTGTGGGCTGGGGTGTGGCATGAGAGGCAGGCTGGGGGGCGAGCATCTGTGGGCTGGGGTGCGGGTTACTGGGCTTAGGCGCGGCCTGGTGCTGTTTCTAATAATAATAAAAAAAAACTTATTTGTTGCCAAATAAATAAAAATAAAATAAAATTAGCCAAATAAAAATAACCATAAAAGTAAAAATCAGATTAAATCAAACTAGAAAAAAATTAAAATTGAAATAAACTTGAACAAAACAAACAAAACAAAAAAAATAAATAAAAACATACCTTTGTGGTGTGGTCAAGGTGAATAGATTGGATCCATAAGTGGAATGTCTTCCACTTCCGAATCTTGCCTATCAATTAAGATTTTAAGGTGTTGACTATTTACTTTAAAGATCCGACCATCTCTATTTTTGTATCCTCTATTTCTACCACTCCATTTGCAAAAACATTCTTCACTACAAAAGGACCGGTCCACCTCGACCGAAGTTTCCTGGATGCTTATGGAGTCTAGAATCGTATAAGAACACCCGATCATTAGGCTTAAATGTTTTCTTCAAAATATTTTTATCATGAAACACTTTCATTTTAGCCTTATAGATTCTAGAGTTCTAATAAGCATCATTTCTCAACTCCTCTAACTCGGTCAACTGAAATTTCCTAAGCTTATCCGCTTCTCTTATGTAAAAATTGAAAGACTTGATGGCCCAATAAGCTCGATGCTCGAGCTCCACAGGTAAGCGGCAAGGCTTTCCAAAAACAAGCCTACAAGGTGACATACCTAAGGGAGTTTTGAAAGCTGTACGGTAGGCCCAAAGCACATCAACTAGTCTCAAAGACCAATCCTTGCGATCCAGGTTGACTGTTTTTTCTAAAATTTGCTTAATTTCCCTATTCGCAAGGTCTACCTGTCCACTCGTCTGAGGGTGATAGGAAGTAGAGATCTTATGTAACACCCCATATTTTCTCATCAAAGCTTCAAAATAACGGTTGCAAAAATGCATACCTTGATCACTAATTATAGCACATGGTGTACCAAATCGAGATAACACATTTTCTTTAAGAAATTTAATTCATTCCTCCGGCAAGCTGCTGCCTCTACTCATTTTGACACATAATCTATTGCCACAATGATATATTGATATCCAAACGAAGGAGGAACTGGACCCATAAAATCATTGCCCCAATAATCAAAGATTCAATCACTAAAATTAGGTTTAAGGGCATCATATTACGACAAGACACAGCTCTTAACTTTTGGCACTTTTCGCATGAGCAACAATAGATATTTGTATCTTTAAACAAGGTGAGCCAATAAAATCCACACTGTAGAATTTTTGCAGTGGTTTTTTTCATTGAAAAGTGGCCCCCACAAGCTTGGGAGTGACAAAATTCTAAGATACTGACAATCTCTTCATTAGGGATGCAACGCCTTAAAATTTGGTCAGGGCAATATTTGAAAAGATAAGGGTCATCTCAATAAAAATTTCATACCTCATTCAAGAACTTCCCCTTGTCTTGAGCGCTCCAATCCATTGGTATCTCACCGGTAGCCAAATAATTCACGATATGAGCAAACTATGGTAGAGAAATAATAGAGAGTAAATGCTCATCGGGAAAATCATCCTTGATTGGCATGTCGTCAGAGGTGACCTCAAATGTGAGCCTTGAGAGATGGTCAGCCACTACGTTCTCTACTCCTTTCTTGTCTTTAATGGTGATGTCAAATTCTTGCAAGAGTAAGATCCACCGTATTAGTCGTGCCTTAGCATCCTTCTTGGTAAGAAGGTACTCAAGGGCTGCATGATCTGTGAAAATAAGAATAGGAGAACCAATCAAATAAGTACAAAACTTATCCAAAGCAAATACTATAACCAGTAATTCTTTTTCAGTGGTGGAGTAATTCTTCTGAACACTATTTAGAGTTTTACTAGCATAGTAAATGACAAAAAGTTTCCCCTCTCTTCGCTGTCCAAGAACAGCACCTACAACAAAGTCACTAGCATCACATATTATTTCAAAAGGTAAAGTCCAATTAGGTGACTGCATTATGGGTGCTGAAGTAAGCTTGCCAATCAGCATTTTAAAGGCCTCTTGACAAGCTTGTGTCTGCTCAAATGGGGCATCTTTAACTAGGAAGACACATAGTGGTCTAGATATGTTGGAAAAATTTTGTATGAACCTCCTATTAAAACCAGCATGACCAAGAAAGGATCTCATATCCTTTACTGTCTTAGGTGTAGGTAACTTAGAAATTAATTCAATCTTAGATTAATCAACCTCTATCCCCTTAGAAGAAACAATATGCCCTAAGACAATACCTGAAGGTACCATGAAATGACATTTTTCCTAATTTAAGACTAATTCCTTCTCCTCACAACAAATTAATACTCTCTCTAAATTCAATAAGCATACATCAAATGAAGATCCAAAAATAGTCAAGTCATCCATAAAAACTTCCATGCAATTTTCAACCATATCACTAAAAATGTTCATCATGCAACGTTGAAAAGTAGCAGGTGCATTACACAATCCAAATGGCATTCTACGAAAAACATAATTATTAAAGGGACAAGTGAAAGTGGTTTTATCCTGGTCTTCTAATGCAATTTCTGATAATAACTAGAATAATTATCTAAGAAACAATATAAAGGATGACCAGCTACACGCTTAAGAATTTGATCGATAAAAGGGAGTGGGAAATGGTCTTTCCAGGTGGCAGCATTTAATTTTCTATAATCAATGCACATTCGCCACCCAGTCACAAGTTTTGTAGGGACTAACTCTCCTAGGTCATTCTTCACCACGCTGACACCAGACTTTTTAGGAACGACCTGTGTAGGACTTACCCATTTACTATTAGCTATGGGATATATAATTCCCGCGTCTAATAGTTTCAACACTTCATTTTTCACCACTTCTTTCATAGTGGGATTAAGCCTCTGCTGGGGGTCTCTACGAGGGCTAGTTCCTTCATCCAAATTTATCTTATGAGAACAGATCAGTGGACTAATACATTTTAAATCAGCCATGCTCCAACCTAAGGCTGATTTATGTTCATTTAGAGTCTGAATTAATTTCTCACCTGAGACTTAGACAATTCATATGAGATAATAACAGGAAAAGTATCACCAGGACTAAGGAAAACATGCTTCAAACCCTTAGGCAGCGGCTTCAATTCAACTTTGGGCACTCCCACACTTGAGAGGATTTGTTTCTCGCTTCTTTTAGGCAACTCCTCAAACTTCGGTTGCCATGCACGAGTGCAATAATCCTGAAATTTATCAAAAATAACACAAATATCAATTACATCAGATTTATCATTAATAGAATTAAACTCAAAATTAACAAGAAAATACTCAAGAGGATCAAAATCATGAGCTATAGAAATTCCCCTATCGATGAGTGACTCAATCATGTATAACTGGTGGCTTTCATCATCATTTTCTGGTTGTTTTGCAACATTGAAGATGTTCACCTTGACATGTTTCCAAAGGATAGCTTCATGAGTCCATTCCTACAATTAATAAAGCATTTGCAGTAGCAAGGAAAGGTTTACCCAAAATTAAAGGAATTTTAGAGTTAGTGTCAACAGCAGAAGTAGTATCAAGGATCAGGAAATCAACAGGATAATAAAATTTATCAATTTGAATTAGAACATCCTCTACCATGCCCCAAGGTACTTTGACTGAACGGTCAGCTAATTGCAATACCACAGTGGTTGGTTAGATTTCTCCCAAACCCAGCTGCAAATAAATAGAAAATGGCATCAGATTTACACTAGCTCCTAAATCTAGCAATGCTTGTCCAACCTCATGATTTCCAATGCTACATGCAATGGTTAGACAACCAAGATCCTTGTATTTGGGGGGAATCCTTTGCTCAATTAAAGCACTAACTTGCTCTGTTAGGATTGTTGTTTTCTTTATATAGTGCTTCCTCTTAATTGTACACAAATCCTCGAGAACTTTTATATAAGGAGGAACTTGTTTAATCACATGCAAAAGAGGAAGATTAAGTTTTACTTGCCTTAAGTTCTCTAGGATTTCATCGTTTAGGTCCTGATTTTTCTTGTTAAATTTTAAGGCTTGAGGGAATGGTGCCTTAAAAGGACTCTTGGTAACCTCAGGGTCCTTGGGTAGCTCGACATCACTACTACCTTGACCCTTTTCCATATCCTCTAATTTGTTCGTTGTTGGGATGTGCAATGACTTACCACTTCTTGTCACAATGGCATTCACATCTTTCAGATTTGCTTGTGCCATGTGTTGACCATGGGGTGTGGACTGAGCTTGAGAAGAGAACTTACCTCGCTCATTCACACTCAATGAGCCCATTAATTTTGATACTTAGCTCCTTATTTCCTTGTTCTCTTCAAAAACCTGTGTAATTAACTTTTCATATATTTGGTTTGTCTTACCCTATGCCTCAATAAAAGCATGTAAGGTGCCTTCTAGAGAACTCCTAGAGGATGAGGGTGCATGATATGGTGCTAGGTATGATCTAGGGTGTTATGCAGGCTGTTGGCTTTCAGACTTCCAGTTAAAATTGGGGTGATTGCGCCATCCCAGATTGTAGGTATTAGAGAAGGGTGCTAAAGGCTTATTATACATGCTTAAGGCATTACATTGTTCCTCATACATCCTTCTCATATCAACAAATGTGGGACATTCTTGGGTGGGATGGCCTACCCTACCACACACAAAACATGGTTCCAAAGATTCGGCTTGAATAGCCACGTGTGTTGACTTTGAGCCTTTAGTCTTTAACGCATCTAACTCCCTAGTGAGCATCTCAACCTTAGCCTTTAGGTTGTCCTCTTCTCTAAGATGGTAAATTCCACCACTAGTGGGGTTTCCTATAGGTCGTAACCTATTTGTGCTTTTAGTAGCACTAGGTCCAGTCCAAGTGTGAGCTTTTTCAACAAGCTCATTGAGGTATTCTATGGTCTCATCAGGATCTTTTTACAAAAATTCACCATTGCACATCTTCTCTACAAATTGGCGCTTTCTATATGTAAGTCCCTCATAAAAATAGCTCACTAAGAACTAATTCTCATACCCATGGTGAGGACACATACTCAATAGCTCCTTAAATTTCTCCCAAGACTGATACAAAGTCTCATTGTCCTTTTGTGCAAAGGTGGAGATTTGCCTTTTTAAAGCATTGGTCTTATGTTGAGGGAAGTATTTATTAAAGAAGACATGAGTCATCTCATTTCATGACCCAATAGATCATGGTCTCAGCGAGTATAACCAACTCTTAGCTTTATCCTTCAAAGCAAAGGGAAAAAACTTGAGTCTCACGATGTCATCAGTTGCATCTTGACTATGAAAAGTCGCAACTACTTCCTCAAACTCCCTAATGTGTATATATGGGTTTTCATTTTCCAAGCCATGAAACGTAGGGAGTAATTGTATCATCCTTATTTTAAAATCTTGATAATGAGTATTGGCTGGAAACATGATGCATGATGGTGTGGCTGTTCGGCTAGGATGCAAGTAATCCTTAAGTGTCCTAGCAACATTCTCATTGGGGTCATCAGCCATGTTAACAAAATCCTCTAAATTCTCATTTGGGGATATACTATGGTTTGATATAGGTGAGGTTTCAATAACGGACGTGGAAGGAGAGGGTAACTCTATTTCGGGTCCTCTAATGAATCTACCTCACAAATCTCTTAGTCTAAGCATACACCAAATGAGTTAAAGGGGAAATAAATAAAATAGAATAATAAAAGAAAATCATAAAATCAAAACTTAGAGAAAGGAACAATACTACCGTCTTGTCTCAAAGTTGACAATCTTCCTTATACTTAGCACATTTTCCCCAGCAACGGCACCAAAATTTGATTATGCTCAAACTAATATGCGGTTATTGTGTATAGTTAAGGTGTCGATCCCATGAGGAAAAGTGAACTACAAGGGAAGGTGTAAACCTTAACATGAACGATAAAGATCACATGAGAAAATCTTAGTTTTGATAATAGAGTAATATGAGAAAATTGTGTAAATAGATTGAAGAATATAATAGAGAAACAACAAAGGTCCGGGAATCCTCCCTAGGTTCATTGCCTTATTCAAATCTCGATTCAATTGTTTTTATCTCAATTATTAGTTTCACATCCCAAACAAGCAATCGGTAAATATTCAATCAAAGCACATGTAAACCCTAATGTAATTGATATGAATTACTCTTTACTTTCGATTTAAGCACACATGACCTATCTTATAGATTTATTAAGAAACGACAATATATCTTAATGAAAATATCGCAGCAATGGACAAACCTAAAAGATAAATCTACCGGACTCAATCACATCCAACAATCTTGACATAAGAAGAGCATGACTAGACTTATATCGAGGAGAAAGATACAATCACCGGATTAAGAGAAAATATTCTAATTAAATCAAAGAGTAAATCATAATAATATTTTGACAATAAATCCAAACTACAACTGAATCAATAATGGAAAATAAGAACAACTACACCTAGGGATTCATCCATTTGCCTTGCTTGGAGATTCGTTGGCCATAGGGTTCATTCTTGAACACTTTGATAGGGGAGAATGTGGCAGCCTTCTTGAGTTTTCCAGCCTTAATGATGTACTTTTATCAAACCCTAAGTGATCTATTTATAATACAAAAGGTCCAAGGGTGTTTTTGGGTTTAAACTATCATTAAAACCCTAATTAAATCATGACTCGGAAACAAAGCATCGTGCTTGCGCATCGACTCACATTAATCCAGGCCGTGGCTTAGCTTTTTGGGTTTTCTTCATCTTTTTGGAAGCCGAGGCCCAGATTGGTCCAGGCTGCGGCTCAGACTGGTTCGGGCCGTGGCGCACACTGAAGGTCTTCTAGCTCTTTTGGGGCTTGGTTCTGGAGGCCGAGGCTTAGACCTTTCAGGCCACAGCACACACACTAAAGACTTGGTTTCTCTTCATTTTGTCCTTTCGCAATCATGCCTTCACTCTGATGTGCATCGAAGCATCGTGCTTTAAGCTATGATGGCTTTCCACCTCTTTCGGACTCAAAGTACCTGAAAACGCACCGAAATAGATCAATGATCCAAGAATATCATTTTAGAGTTGTTAAGGTATAAAAAGTGTAATTCAAACCTAGATTAACCCTAAAATGCTAACAAATAAGTACTGTTAAGATGCATTTTATGACTCTTATCAAGATAACTAAAGAAAACACTAGTCAATATCTCCATAAAAGGGTTGCTCGTATCCTCAAAGAAATACCAGCAGGTTATACTGGATCATTTGGGTGAAGTAGACATTCCCACATGTACTTCCCCTGATTATTTTCTAGTGCTGCTTGACGTATCGAAAAAGGAAAACTTATATATGACTTTTGGTGACAAGGGTATCCTGCCGTGCTAGAAAACTCATAATAGTGTACTATATCTGAAAATGGAATGTTGGGAGAAAAAGGTACCCATAGTGTTAGTAGATAATGGGTCAACTCTAAATATCTTACCCTTATAGATAGCTCGGATCTTGGGGCTTAAGCCAGATGATTGCCAACCAAGTAATCAAAAGGTCCAAGCTTATGATAATACAAAGCGTATGATAGCCTGGATAGTGAGCCTGAGGTGCAAGCTGGGTATGGATAATATAGTTATTGACAATCATTAACATTGTTGCATCCTTTAATATGCTGCTAGACAGATCATGGCTTTACAGCCTAAGGGCAGTACCTTTTACCTTCCATTAGAAAGTAAAACACAAATTTGGGAACCAATTCATAACCTTGTGCAGGGATGAAGTCGATATTGCCTCTGTTTTCGGCATTTAAGTAGAAGAAAAGGAACTGCATGACTTTACTTTTGAAGAAGTCGTAGTGATTGAAATGGTATAAGCCAATTTTTGCATTAACTCGATAATTTTTTTATATAATGAAAGGGATGAGCTACTTCCTAACGGAAAGTCTAGATAAGTATGGGCAAGAAGTAAAGGAATTCTCGAACTTCAAACAATATTTTTGGAAACAAATCTTAGGTTATGAACCATATAACAATCGCAAGACGACAAGGGGCAAGTTTCGTATGACTTTGAATGGGCACTTAGGGAAGGAATGGGAGAAATTCCCTTATTGTGGATTCCTTGAGCAATGGATAAATAAGCGAACTTAGAAAAGGTAGCCAGGATTCAAGATTTTCTTTAAACTCGAGTTCTATGAGAATAAAGCAGCGATAGATAAGAAATAAGCACCACTGATAAGTGATTGGATCGAGAACCTAGATGGTGAAGCTATAGATATTTTGATAATGAGACAAGATTAGGCAAACAGTTTTGATCCAAGTGTGTTGATCAAGCCAGTTAACAAGTGCACCAGCATCAGTCCAGGATCTAGACAAGTATCTTTTTCTTCATTTTTTGTAACAAAGTCAAGGGTGTACAGGGGAATGATGTCCCTAACCCCTTTTCCGAGTCCAGTGATGTACATGTGAAAAAACTGAATGAAATAATGAATGATTTCGAGTATTATTTATGTGATAGGAAAACCTTGAGTGAAATTAGCCAAGAGTCCCTTTTATCAAAGAAGATTGTTGAGCAAGTTGAAAATGAAAAAGAAAACATGGACAAACCTAAAATGGAAGAAACTTGAGTTATTAATCTATGCTTTGATGAAAATCCATAGGAAATTCCAATAAATTCGCATTGGCTCAACATTATTTGAAAAAGAAAGTACAAATTTAATAAAACTTTTGCTTGAGCACAAAGATGTATTTGCTTGGTTGTATGAGGATATTCCTAGTATCAATCCAAAGATTGTACAACATAAGACCCCTTTGAACGCAAATGCCAAGCCAATTAAGCAGAAGTTGAGAATAATGAGAGCCGATTGGGTGGTTAAGATTAAAGAAGGATCCTCATGCTATTACAAGCTAGTTTCTTGATGGTTTCTAAGTGTCCTCAGTGGGTAGAAAATGTTATAGCATTTTTGAAGAAAGATGGTAAAGTCAGAGTATGTGTGGATTACGAGGACCTGAATCGGGTTAGCCCTAAAGACAACTTCCCTTTACCTCACATAGAAATCCTTGTAGACAATACTGATGGCAACGCACTGATGGCAATGGTCTTTTTCCATTTATGGATGGCTATTCTAGGTATAATCAAATTCTCATGGCTCCTGAAGATAAGGAAAATACTACCTTCAATACTTAGTTGGGGACCTTTTGCTATAGAGTCATGCCATTTAGATTAAAAAATGTGGGGCAACTTTAGAGGATGGCCACCACCCTATTGCATGATATAATCCAAAAGGAAGTGAAGGTATATGTAGATGATATGATTGTCAAGTCAGAAAGCAGATAAGGACACTGGATGCCCTTCGGAAGTTCTTTTACATAATTCAGAAGTACAAGCTACGTTTGAATCCAAAAAAGTGCACTTTTGGAGTCAGTGTTGCTAATATTTGGGATTTCATGGTTAGTGAAAGAGGGATTAAGGTTGACCCAAAAAAGGTGACAACAATTCTGGAAATGTCTACACTAAAAATAGAGAAAAAGGTTAGGGGACTTTTAAGAAGGCTTTAGTGTATCAGTAGATTTATTGCCAAGCTTATTCATACCTATGAGCCAATCTTCAAGCTGCTTAGAAAAGACCAGCCAGTGGTATGGAATGAACAGTGTCAGGAAGCCTTTGAGTAGAATAAAGACTATTTTAAGAACCCTTAGTGTTGGTCCCACATAAACATGGTGCTCTACTTTACTGTACTTGTCTATCACTAGTACCTCCATGGGGGCCATGTTAGCTCAAGAAGACGAAGACAAATAAAAAAGGCCATGTACTATCTTAGTAAAAAAGGGCCATGAGTTGAACTATTATTGGGTAGAAAAGACTAACCTCACTCTCGTCTGGGTCATCAAGAAACTCTAACATTATTTTCGGACTTTCTCTGTTAAAGTGATATATTGCCTAGTGTAATACTCATGTTGATAAAATAAGGGTAAAAAAGTAATTTTACATATATTATATTGAATTAAATAATCTATTGATGAAAGATTTAGTATTGATTTGAAATAATATTTGAAAGATAAGATTGAAAATTTTGTTGAAAAGAGTTAGAAATTTTTGAAGAAGAAAGTATTGATTTTTTGTTTTTAAATTTGAAGTTGAAATGAAAGAATTTTGAAGAAAACTATTGATTGAAGTAGAGGAAAATAATTAAAAAAAATTTGGAAGAAAATGTAAATTTTTATATTTCTCTGTAATTTTTATAAAATTTTTGGAATGAACAAAAGATGAAAAAATGATTTTTAAAGGGAAAATGGAAAAATTGTAATTATGTAATGGCAAAACGGAAAATTTTAAATGATGATAGAATTGTAAATAACCGATGGCAAATGATTAAATTGTATTAAATAAATAAATAAAAATCATAACCACAGACTTCACGTGAAAACAGTGAAGCAGTGAGAAAAAAAATAAAGGGACGTGATGTTAACATGGAGGTTATATATATATATATAAAATTAAAAAAACGATGAAAAACATGAGTTATGAGAACCCGTGTGAAATACTAATATCAACATTGATATTAATATAAAATAATATTATAATATTAATTTTTTTTTTTTTTGCAAAGTTTATAAGTCTTTGAAAGCTCAAAGACTTTATTTCTTCAAATTCCGTTTGGTTTTTCTTCTTTCTTCAATTCAAATTCCCAGCAAAAAGTTACAAAGAAAAATTTTTCAATATTAGAGATAATTACAATCACCCAATTACAATAGTAAGATTTCATCATATTTGAAGTAAATTTTCAATAAGACTCATAACTAAATAATTATATTGTTTGAATTAAGTTATGAAATAGTAAAATTTATAAAAGTTTATGATTAGGTGTTGGTGATCAGCAATCTCAAGAAATTGTTAAAAGGAGCAGGAAAGGAAAGAAAGTGATCCACGGATAACTTTAAGTGCTATATGGTGAGTTAGATTTACTTTAAGTAATCGAGACCAATAAAAATATAAATTTATGATATTTGAATGAATTGTTAAATTATAATGATTGGATGATGTATTTTCTGTTATGTATGATAATTGATTGATTTATTGATTAAAGATTAAATAATATGTTGAAAATTAATTATATAAGAATTTATATTTTAAAAATGACGGATTATTGAAAAATATGCTGAGAAGTTATATGAAATTTACGAAAATATGATTGAAAAATTAATATGATATGTAATGAGACAATTTAATAAATATGATAAGAATAATAATTTTGAGAAAGAGCTGGATAGTTGAATTGAATGATTTGATGTATGATTGCTTGCATGTTATTCCTCATATGCATAAAAAGGAAGACCAAGAAGGCAGCTGGTCTGGCTAAGAAGACCAGGAAGGTAGTTGATCTGGTTAAAACATGCGACATGTGGGAAGACATTCCCAGATGATAATATGAAATGATCTGATGAGAAAAAAGAAAGAAAGATAATTTACATTCATGCATCATATTTGTATTTAATATTTATTATTAATGGCTGAGATGCTAAAGAATTAGTTTTGATTATTAAATGATTGATAGATAGATTAGTATCATAATAAAACAATTTTGATAATAAATAAATAGAATGGGTGATATAATAAAGAATAATATTATTGATTGTTTGCATGATGTGAACTTTATGATGATATTAAATTGGAAATATTAAATTAATAAAATATATGAGATATATTTATTGAAATAGGATAGCCTGATAATTTATTTATTAAGAGAAATTGATAGATGATTGAATTAGAATGTGAGAAAAGATAGATAGTTAATTATGCTGATTTAACAATGAATGAATATAACTAGAAGTATACAAGTTGAGTACTTCTAGTAAATTTAATTCATTGAACTTGTGAAGCTCACTCCTTATTGTTAAATAATTTCAAGTAGTAGGCAGAACAAATAAATTTTTGACCTAAGATCCAGATTGAGTTATTATCTGTAAGTCTCATAATCCACATCCTTATATTAATGGAAGAAAAAAAATTATAGATATTCATACATAATATGTTGTACATATTGTTTCAGATGGGATATTAATAATGTAACTCCCTTGTTGAGGGTTGAGGGTTGATATATTATTTTAAGTGGATGTGTGTTTTTATATTGTTGCATATATGTGTTGTGCTATGATTTCAAAACGTGACGACATCGTCTCGGGGGTGACCAACCCGGGATAGGTCATTACAATTTTTGGTATCAGAGCATTAGGTTTTATGATTCTGTAGACTGCATAAAAATTTAAAGAAGTAAAAGATTTAAATGAACTATATTTTAATGCAGAGTCTAAGGATGACACCAGGATGTACTAGAGCTAGAGGTAGACTATTGAACCAGAGAGTTCATGGTAGACCCCCAATATTTAGAAGAGCCAAAGCTGAGATGGAGGTCAAGTTTGTTGTTCAGGCAAGGGAACAGGTTGCCAGTACAACTGGTACTAGTAGAAGTGAGAGATAATTTGATATTAGGAGAGAGAAGTTGAGAGATGTTCTTGATCATGCTATAGAAAGAATGATTGCAGCAAAAGAAAGAGCTGATAATTTACAAAGAAAACTATAGGAAAGGGCTAGAATGGAACTCGATGTGGTGAGACAAGAGGTTTATGAGGGGGAGGTTGTGTTTGCACATGAGATGCAAAAAGGTTGTTTTGTGAGATTTTTTAAATTTAAACCCCAGTCTTTTAGAGAATTTGTAAATTCTATTGAGGCTGAGCAATGGATTAAACATGTTGAGAAATGTTTTGAAGTCTTACTAGTGATAGATAGGTAGAAGGTTGCTTTTGTTTCATTTAAGCTGAAAAGTGAGGCTTCTCAATGGTAGGAGGATATTCTGCCTAGATTGAGTACACAAGTAGATCAACCCTTAACTTGGCATAAGTTTAAGGATGCGTTCTTTACGAAGTATTTTCTAGATACGTTTCAAGCACAGTAGGAGAGAGATTTTATTCATTTAAGGCAGAATACTTTATCTGTGGCTAAGTATGATAGTAGATTTATAGCCCTGTCGAGGTTTGTACTCAAGTTAGTAAATACGGAGGATAGGAAATGTAAGAGATTTTTCTAAGGGTTACACTATGAGATTCGAACTAAACTTTCTTATATTGGTATTGTGAATTATACTATAATGGTAGATAAATCATTATAGATTGAAAAAGATGTGATGAAGTTTAGAGGTAGGAGGGACTGGCTGAAGAGGTCTAGATTTGAAAAACCCAAAAGTGGTAGTAGTATGAGTGTGCAGGGTGGGACGCCACCCCAAATGGAGAGTGCCTTCTCATAGGGAACTATGATGCAGAGTTAGAAGTAAGCATGATCTGTCGCTTCTGTAGCTCAGAGTATTATTGGTGGGACCCCTAGATTTAGAAGATAGGCTATGGGAACTAGAGGTTATTATAGAGGAGTAAGTATGCCACCAAAGGGAAGTGGTAATATGAAGTATGATCGAGAGACAATATTTTGCTATAGATGTAATCAAGCAGGGCATCTATCTCAAAATTATCCTACTCTGATGTGCTTTGTATGTGGTGAAGGAGGATATATTAGTGTAGATTGTCCAGTTGGGAAATCTGTTGAGATAAATGCTAGAGGTGTTGGGAGAAAACAGGTCAAAAGAAGTGGTGGTTCAGGGAGTATGTAGGGTAGAGGCAAAGGACTAGTAGCTATGAGAGGACGCGATGGCCTATTACAGCCCAAAGACTACAAAGTCTATGCATTGACCCAACAGGATGTACAAGCCACTCCTTATATTATTATGGGTATGGTATCTATTCTTGATAAACCTACTAGATTAATGATTAATTCTGGTGTAACCCATTCTTTTGCATCCAGTGTTTATATGAAATCTATTGATGGTTGTGTTAGTCCTTTGATGCATGCTGTTATTATTGAGGTTCCTGCTGGGGATAGGCTGGTTATCAAGACTATTTATTGGGGTTATGTGATTAGTATGGCTGATAGAGAATTTGAAGTTGATTTGTTGCCTTTAGATATGATAGATTTTGATTAAATTCTTGGGATGAATTGGTTATCTGCATATCATGCTTGGGTAGATTATTACAGGAAAAGTGTGGTGTTCAGGATTCCAGGAAAGTAGGAGTTTAATTTTCAAGGAGAACGTAAGATACTTGCCAACTGTCTTATTTCTACTCTGATTGCTAATAGATGGTTGAAGAAGGGTTGTGAGGGATATTTGGCATACGTGGTGGATTCTAGAAAAGAGATTAGGAAGTTGGAAGAAATCTTAATAGTGAAAGATTTTTCTAATGTGTTCCCTGAAGAGTTGTCTAGTTTCCCTCCCAATAGGGAGATTGAGTTTTCTATTGAGGTGATTCTGGGATCAGCAGCCATATCTATAGCACCTTACAGAATGGCACTAGCTGAGTTGAGAGAATTGAAAGTTCAACTTCAAGAGTTTCTAGATAAACAATTTATTCGACCTAGTATATCACTTTGGGGAGTCCCTGTGTTCTTTGTAAAGAAAATGGATGGAACGATGAGTTTGTGTATTGATTATAGACAGTTAAATAAGATCACCAGCAAGAATATATATCATTTGCCCAAGATAGATGATTTATTTGAGCAGTTACATGGGGCTAAACTGTTTTCTAAGATAGACCTGAGATCGGATTACCATAAGTTGATGATAAAGGATGGGGACATGCCTAAGACTGCTTTTAGGACTTGTTATGGCCATCACGAGTTCCTTGTGATGCCATTTGAGTTGACTAATGCTCATGTAGCATTTATGGATCTAATGGATCAGGTGTTTAAACCATTCTTGGATAGATTAGTGATTGTATTTTTTGATGATATCCTGTTGTATTCCAAGAATGAAGAGGAGCATGTGCAACATTTAGAGATAGTGTTAGAAATTCTGAGGAGAGAGAAATTGTATGCAAAGTTCTCTAAGTGTGAGTTTTAGCTGAATGAAATATCTTTCTTGGGGCATGTTATGTCAAGAGATGGTATAGTAGTTGATCCACAGAAAGTCGAGGTAATGTTGAATTGGGAAAAACCAACTAGTGTGACTGAAATTAGAAGCTTTTTCGGGTTGATTGGTTATTATAGGAGGTTTATCTAGGATTTTTCTATTATTGTTGTACCATTGACTAGATTGACTAGGAAGGAAGTGAAGTTTATGTGGTCAGAAGAATGTGAGAAGAGTTTCCAGCTGTTAAAAGAGAAATTGACTACTGCTCCGATATTAGTGCTTCCTTATGGTGATGAAGGATTTGTGGTATATAGTGATACATCGCATCATGGGTTAGGATGTGTGTTGATGTAACATGGGAGAGTTATAGCCTATGCTTCTAGGCAATTGAAGAACCATGGGAGAAATTACTCGACCCATGATTTAGAATTGACTACCATAGTTTTTGCTTTTAAGATTTATTGACATCATCTATATGGATTCACTTGTGAAATTTTTACTGATCATAAAAGTTTGACGCATTTACTTACCTAAAAAGAGTTGAATTTGAGGCAGAGAATGTGCATGTAGCTGATTAGTGACTATGATTTTACAATTCACTATCATCTAGGGAAGGCTAATGTTATAGCTAATGCATTGAGTAGAAAGTCTACAAGGAGCTTAGCTGCTATTGGGAGTCATGATATTAGCTTGATGGTAGAATTGAGAGAAATGAAAATTTAGTTGAAGATCAGTGATAAAGGAGTATTGATGGCAAATATGGTGGTACAATCTTCTATTATTGATCGCTTGTTACAGATGCAGAGTATTGATGAAGGGATAGAGAAGATCAGACATGAAGTATTGAGTGGGAAGCTGACTGAGTTTAGAATTAGAGAAGATGGTATAGTGGTATTGGGATATAAAGTTTGTGTTCCCAATGATGTTGAGATGAGAAAGGAGATACTACAAGAGGCTCATGATTCTATGTATTCTATTCACCCGGGTAATAATAAGATATATAGGGGATTGAGACAGAATTATTGGTGGTCAGGGATGAAGAAGGATGTAGTTGAGTATATTTCTAGATGTTTGATTTGTCAACAGGTGAAGTCTGAGAATAGACATCCGGCAGGTTTATTACAGCCTCTTCCAATACCTAAATGGCCATGGGAGAATGTGAGTATGAATTTTGTTTCTGGTTTTCTCTGTACCCAGATAAGTCATGATGCTGTATGAGTTATAGTTGATAGAATTTCTAAGTCTTCGCATTTCCTTCCTATTAAAACTATATGGAGTCTTGAAAAGTTAGCTGAATGGTATGTAGCAGAGATTATGAGATTACATGGAGCACCTTTGAGCATTGTATCAGATAAAGATTCTAGATTTACTTCTAGATTTTGGAGGGTTTTCAGAAAACTATGGGTACACAGTTGTAGTTTAATACAACTTTTCATCCTCAAACTGTGGGTAGACAAAGAGAATCATCAGAATACTAGAAGATATGCCGATGGCAAGTGTATTAAGTTTTTCAGTGAGTTGGGATGCTTATTTACCTTTGATAGAGTTTGCATACAATAATCAGTATCAAGCTAGTATTTAGATGGCACCATTTGAGTATTTATAGGGTAAAAGGTGCAAAATTCCAGTATGTTGGGAAGAAATCGGATAAAGAAAGATATTTGGTCTAGAAATGATAGATTTGACTACTGAAAGGATCAAACTGGTTAAAGAGAACCTTAAAGCAGCACATAATAGACAAAATGAATATGCTGATAATAGAAGACAACCTCTTGAGTTTCAGGTTGGTGACTGGATGTATTTGAAGATATCTCCGTGGAATGGTGTATTGAGATTTAAAAAGAAAAGGAAGTTGAGTCCGAGATTTGTGAGACCTTAGGTGGTGATTGAAAGAGTTGGACCAGTAGCATATAGATTGGGTTTGCTTCCGGAGTTAAAACAATTGCACAATGTGTTTCATGTTTCCCTTTTGAGAAAGTGTTTACATGATGAATCCCAGAGTATTCTGAGTCGGGCTGTAGAACTTCATGAAGAATTTACTTTTATTCAAGTACCAGTTAGAATTATAGACAGAAAGGAACAAGTCTTGCGTAATAAAGTTATTCCTTTAGTTCAAGTGTTATGGTAGAACAAAGATGTTGAAGAAATTATTTGGGAGCATGAGGCAAGAATGAGGAAAGAATACCCACAACATTTTCATTAGTCAGGTAAGGAAATTTCGGGGACCAAAATTTTTATAAGGTGGGTAGAATTGTAATACTCATGTTCATAAAATAAGGGTAAAGAAGTAATTTTACATATATTATATTGAATTAAATTATCCATTGATTAAAGATTTAGTATTGGTTTGAAATAATATTTGAGAGATAATATTAAAAATTTTGTTGAAAAGAGTTAGAAATTTTTTAAGAAGAAAGTACTGAATTTTTTTTTTTTTTTTGAAATTTGAAGTTGAAATGAAAGAGTTTTGAAAAAAAAAATATTGACGGAAGTTGAGGAAAATAATTAAAAACAATTTGGAAGAAACTTTAAATTTGTATATTTCTCTATAATTCTTGGAAGGAAGAAAAAAATGAAAAATTGATTTTTAAAGGGAAAATGACAAAACTATAATTATGTAATGGTAAAACAGTAAATTTTAAATGATGATAGAATTGTAAATAACTGATGGCAAATATTTAAATTGTATTAAATAAATAAAAAAACCAACACCGTAGACTTCACATGAAAGCGGTGAAGCAGTGAGAAAAAAATATAAATAAATAAAGGGATGTGATGTTAACATGATGGCAAATATATTATTATTATTATTATTATTAAAAAAGAGTGAAGAACATGGAAATATTAATATCAACATTAAAATTAGTCTTAAATAATATTATAATATTAATTTTTTTTTTTGCAAAGTTTATAAGTCTCTGAAAGCTCAGAGACTTTACTTCTTCAAATCTCGTTTGGTTTTCATTATTTCTTCAATTCAAATTCCTAGCAAAAAGTTATAAAGAAAGTTTCTCCATTATTAGAGATAATTATAGTCATCCAAATACAATAGCAAGATTTCATCACATTTGAGGTAAATTTTCAATAAGACTTATAACTAAATAATTATGTTGTTTGAATTAAGTTATGAAATAGTAAAATTTATAAAAGTTTATGATTAGGTGTTGGTGATCAGCAATCTCAAGAAATTGCTGAAAGGAGTAGGAAAGGCAAGGAGGTGATCTATGGGTAGCTTTAAGTGCTACGTGGTGAGTTAGATTTACTTTTATTAATCGAGACCAATAAAAATATGAATTTATGATATTTGAATAAATTGTTAAATTATAGTGATTGGATGATATATTTTCTGTTATGTATGATAATTGATTGATTTATGGATTAGGGATTAAATAATATGTTGAAAATTAATTATATAAGAATTTATATTTTAAAGAGGACAGATTAATGAAAAATATTCTGAGAAGTTATATGAAATTTCTGAAAATATAAATGAAAAATTGATATGGTATGTAATAAGACAATTTAATAAATATGATAAGAACAATAATTTTGAGAAAGAGCTTGATAGTTGAATTGAATGCTTTGATGTATGCTTGCTTGCATGTTATTGCTCATATGCATAAAAGGGAAGACCAAAAAGGTAGCTGGTCTGACTGAGAAGACCAAGAAGGTAGTTTGTTTGGTTGAAACATGTTGACATATGGGAAGACGTTCCCTGATTTTAATATGAAATAATCTATTGAGAAAAAAAAACAAAGATAATTTAAATTCATACATTATATTTGTTTTTAATATTTATTATTAATAGCTGAGATACTAAAGAATTTGTTTTGATTATTAAATGATTGATAGATAGACGAGTCTCATAATAAAACAATTTTGATGATAAATAAATAGAAATTATAATATAATAAAGAATAATATTATTGATTGTTTGTATGATGTGAACTTAATGATGATATTAAATTGAAAATATTAAATTAATAAAATATATGAGATATATGTATTGAAAGAGAATAGCCTGATGATTTATTTATTAAGAGAAATTAATAAATAATTGAATTAGAATGTGAGAAGAGATAAATGGTTAATTATGTTGATTTAACAATAAATGAATATAACTAGAAGTATAGAAGTCGAGTACTTCTAATAAATTTAATTCACTGAGCTTGTGAAGCTCACTTATTGTTAAATAATTTTAGGTAGCAGGCATGACAAATAAATTTGTGAGCTGAGATCCAGACTGAGTTATTATCTGTAAGTCCCGTGGTCCACATCCTTAGACTAATAGAAGATTTTATTTTTATTTTTATAGAAATTCATGTATAATATGGTGTACATATTGTTTCAGATGGGATATTAATAATGTAACTCTCATGTTGAGGGTTGATGTATATATATTTTAAGTCGATGTATGTTTTTATATTGTTACATATGTGTCGTGTTATGATTTCAAAACGTGACGACACAGTCTCAGGGGTGGCCAACCCGAGATGGGTCGTTACACCAAGATCCTCAAAAGCATCTGCTTGAAACCCTAGTCTTGAGTGGGAGGATGATTAAGTGAGTGGTCATTCTCTCCCAATTTGAACTTTAGTATGTGACCCAGAAGTTAGTCAAATGAAGGATTATTTCAGAATTCTTGGCAAATTTTCTAAGACTGAAGAAGAGGTCGAAGAGTTCAACTTTCCGGATGAAGGAATTATGGAAATCAAAAACTGTGAGTGGAAGATGTACTTTGATAGGGTAGTTAATCATAAAGGTTTCAAGATCGAAGTAGTGTTAGTTTCTTGAGAAGGAATCATCACTACCCTATCAATTTACCTAAATTTCGAGTCAATCAATAATGTAACCGAGTATAAAGCTTGCATTGCTGGTCTAGAAGCACTCATTTGGATTGGTTCAAAAAAGGTCACAGTATATGGAGATTCCTCCTCAGTGGTTTTATAATCTTATGGAGAATTGAAAACCATAAACAAGAGGGTGAAGCATTATCAAAACCACATTGAGAATATGATCTAGTGCTTCGATAGGGTGTCCTTCGCTTACCTGCCTCAGGCCCAGAATCAGTTCGCCGATGAATTAGCTACTCTAGCTTCAATGTTGGTGTTGGAAAATCACCTTCTTGTTGAATCCCAGGTTGTGATCTTTCCAGACACCGAAGTCTAGAATGACTTGTAATAAACAGTAATCAGACCAATCAAAGAAAGAACACAAGCAATTGTTATCGAGGTTCGGCAATGTGCCTACGTCCCTGTGAGCTCCTCCGAGCTCTCTGCACTAAATCAATGGAATTCTTACAATTACAACAACACCTCTTCAAGAACCCTCTTGTTCTTGAAGAACTAAAGAAGAGAAGAAGAAAGTGGTAAAAACTAAGTGTTTCCCTAGAATTTTCCCCAAGAAAATTCCAATTACAAAGCCCCAAAAAAATTCTAATTACAAATCCCTTGAATTCCTAATCTATACTACTCTCTCTCTAAACAACCGACCTCTCTTGAATGAGTCTCTCTTGTGTTTAGTGTCTTTGCACTCTTACATACCATGTGTTCTATTTCACACACATTCACCCACATGTCTTACCATGAAT
Organism: Bretschneidera sinensis; assembly: GCA_023935145.1. NCBI lineage: Eukaryota > Viridiplantae > Streptophyta > Magnoliopsida > Brassicales > Akaniaceae > Bretschneidera > Bretschneidera sinensis. The sequence continues at coordinate 63,817,203 of CM043699.1, read as the reverse complement.
TGCTCCTAGATGATCCTTTATATAGTGTAACCACTTATTGAACCAATCTTGAAGAAAATCTCAACCCTTAGATCTTGAGGACCAATCAATCATAGCCCTTCAACAAGTCTAAGTGATCTTGTGCATTTTAACCAAGTCCCCTGCACCATCTCAAAGTGCTGAAAAATTACTGTCAAGTGTGCTTCGTGTTGAGGCTCAGAACAGGGCGTGCTGAGGCTCAGAAGAGAGGAAACTTGCTGCCTTGCTGGAGGCCGCGTAGCGGCTGGTCTGTGCCGTGGCGCACACCTAAAGGAGGCGGCGCACAACCTGTGCCGCAGCGCACAACCTGTGCCGCAGCGCACAACCTGTGCCGCAGCGCACAACCTGTGCCGCAGCGCACAACCTGGACCTGATGTTGAACTTTTCTCTCTTTAGTTCTTAGACAAATCCCAACAATCTCTATGTTTGTCTAAGCAACTAAAACCGAACCCATAGTGCAGAGAACTCAAGATCAAAACTCAACTTGAGTCACCATATCATCCGAATCCAATCCTAAGAAGTCCAAAGCAATGATTGAACTTGCTTAGAGGTAGAACTTTAGTACCTAAATCTGTAGGATTTTCTTCCGTTGCGACTTTGTCCACATGAATGCATCATTTTGTAACATTTTCCCGAATGAAATGATACCGAATATCCATATACTTAGTCCTCTCATGGAACATCGGGTTCCTACACAAGTGCAACGCACTTTGGCTATCCGAATACACCACCACCTACTCTTTTAGGACCTTCAACTCTTCCAACAACCCTTTGCACCACATAGCCTCTTTTATGGCTTCTGTTGCCGCTATGTACTCAGCCTCGGTTGTTGAGAGTGCTACCACTGGCTGCAACTGAGCCTTCCAACTTATACAACATCCGTTTAAGTTGAAGAAGCAGGATGTAATCGATCTTCTTTTATCTCGGTCTGCTCCATAGTCCGAATCAGCATAACCCAAGCCTTCAAATACCTCAGCAACCACTTCGTCCCAAGCCAAAGCTCCTTTTCGAGATTACTCACAAATCTGCTGAGAACTCTAATTGCCTGAAAAATATCGGTCTAGTGCTTACCATTATGAACATGATTGATCCAACTGCACTAGAGTAAGGGACCTTTTCCATTTCCTTTTTCTCCTCATCCGTTCCAGAACATTGTTCGTTGGAGAACTTGAAATGACCAGCAATGGGAATCTTCACTAGTTTATCATCTTCCATAGAAAACTTATACATCATCTTTTCTATGTAGGAAGATTGAGAAAAATTTAACCAGTTTCTCTCCCTTTTCCAGATTATTCTCATCCCAAGAATCTTTTGTGCAAGGCCAAGATCCTTCCTCTCGAACTTCGAACTGAGTTAAGACTTCAACCTTTCTATCGTCTCCCTACTGTTATCAACCAACAGCATATCATCGACATAGATGAGGATACTCACCATTTCCTCCACCTTGTGTCTAGGTGAGAAAGTTTCTATGAAATCTATGCCTTCTCTTTACGTGAACCTCTTCGCCACCAGCCTAGCCTTGTTTCGGACTTCATCCCCTAAAGGGTTCCCTTCTTTGATCTTGTAAATCCACTTACAATCCATAACTCTCCTTTGTCCTGGAATGTGCACCAATTCCCAAGAGTTGTTCTTCCTCAAAGAATCCATTTCTTCCTCCATAGCTAGCTTCCATCTTGACGAATCTTTACATCCCATGGCATCAATGTAAGTTTCTGGTTCACTTATCCTTCTTTTTGTCCAAGGAGTTGTTTCACTCGCAGCCAAAAAATCATATATCAAAGATGGTCTGACCAGCTTTTTTTCCTGGTCCCTTGTGAGTTGATAGTCATTCTAACTTGCTGCATCATCCCCTTCTAGTTCAACCTCCTCTCGAGTGTCTTGAGCTTGGCCTTCATCAATGACTTTCACCTGGTCCGAACCCTCTTATCTTCCTTGCTCTACCTGAACTAAATTTTCCTTGATGCTATGCTCCACAAATACCGAACTGGTTTGCTTACTATCCCATACAGGGTTAGTTTTCTCTAAATAGGGAAATACATTATCATTAAAAATGACATCCCTACTTATTATGAGTTTAGTTCCGTTTTGCTCTAAGGACCACAACCTATACCCCTTAGCCCCTTCCCCATATCCTAGAAACACACATTTTCTAGACCTTAGGCTAAGTTTATCATCCTTTTAATGTGCAAACGTAGCACACTCAAAAGTTCTAAGGTTGTTCAACTCAGGGGGTTTTTCACTCCACATCTCCTCGGGAATCTTAAGGTCCACAGCCTTAGAGGGTGATTTATTAACCAATACGTAGTAATAGACACCACTTCCCCCAAAAACATTTGGGTAATCCGGATCCTATAATCATGCACCTAACCTTTTCCATAAGGGTCTTATTCATCCTCTCAGCAACTCCATTTTGCTAAGGGGTTTTCACAACCGTTCTATGTTTTAGAATCCCATTTAACTTACAGAATTGATCAAGTTCCTTGTTAAAAAATTCTCGACCATTATCGGTTCTTAACACCTTAACTACCTTACCTGTTTGAGTCTCCTCCAGCTTTTTCCACACCACAAACTTATTCAAAGCATTTGTTTTATTTTTAAGCAAATAAACCCAAAACTTTCTAGAATAATCATCAACTAAAGACAGAAAGTAAAAATTACCTCCCTGTGTTGGTGTTCTTGTTGGTCCCCAAAGGTCTGCATGAATGTAGTCAAGAATGCCCTTAGACTTGTGCACTTCGGTGTTGAAGCTGACTCGATGTTGTTTCCCAAGAACACAACATTCGCAGAAATCAAGTTTCTCTACTTTGTCACCATCAAACCATTCTTGCTGAGAACTTACAGGCCCTTTTCGCTCATGTGTCCCAAATGATTGTGCCAAAGAGCTGCATTCTCCATCTCAGCCATCAAGCTTGCTGCTTGATCCTTGATGTCCGTGTCTCCAATCATCTCATAGAGACCATCCTTTATTGCTGCTTTGATCACTATCAAAGATCCCTTGGTTACGTTGATCTTTCCTTCCTCTGCCTTGTTTGTGTACCCCATGGAATCTAGCTACCCCAATGAGATCAAATTTCTTTTTAACTCCGAAAGATATCTCACATTCCTCAGCAGCCTTATCATTCCATCAAACAACCTCAACAGGATGTCTCCCGTGCCCCTCACTTAGTAAGAAGTATCATTCCCCAGGAAAACCTCTCCATCATCGGTCTCCTTGAAATTCTTGAACCAATCCCGGTAAGGACACATATGATAAGTGCACCTGGAATCCAAGATCCATCTCTCACTACCTTCTTGTCTTTTGCTCACATTTGAGCATATAACAAGAACATCATCATCTTGCTATTCTCCCTTGGCAACTGAAGCCTCTCCATTCTTGGTATGGCTTCTTCCCTCATCCCTCATCATCTTCTTGCAATCTTTCTTGAAATGACCCTCCTTATGGTAGTAGTAACATCTCTTTCCTCCAAATCTCGGTTTAGAGTGCCCTCTCCCATGACTTTATCCTCTACCTTGTGGTTTGTCCCGGTAGTAGTCATGTATGTTGCTGCTATACCGAGTTGTAGGCCTTCCTCTAACGAACAACCCTTCTCCACTTGATGCTTCCCTCATCTTGGCATCAAGATTATCTTGCAACTCTTTATCCTGATCCATTTTAAAAGCAAAGATTTGTTTCAGAAGATAAATCTTATTAGGGACAGTCTTGGTAAGAAATAACTCATCTACTTTTTTCCAAATGGCAGCTGGATCTTCCAAGTCTCCACACTCCCTTGTGACACTATCCGACATGTGCAAAAAGATTCCACTAGACCTCCGTGAAACTTGCTAGAAAATCGTCATCTTCTCTAATCGCCAAGTCCACCTTTTGTTGCATAAGAACCGCTTTGATTTTCCACTTCCAAAGGGCAAAGTCTCCCTTTCCATCAAACTTCTCAACAATGAAGTTCGAACTGATTTTGCGAAAAAAATCCCAGATTTTTGCAGCACCCACAATTGCTTTCCAACTTCTAAACTTCAAGAAAATGATCAAATCTTGATCTCAACACCATTCTTGAACCTCAAGAACACAATCAACTCTTGATCTCAACACCGTTCTTGAATCTCCCAAGAAGTTTTCTTTGATTCTTGGAGTCTTGCTCCGATACCTGCTATTCTAGCTCTGATACCACTGTTGGAAAATCACCTTCTTACAGAATCCTAGGTCATGATCTTTCCAAACACCCAAGTCTAGAATGACTTGAATAAACAACAATCAAACCAATCAAAGAACACAAGCAATTGTTATCGAGGTTCGGCAATGTGCCTACGTTCCCGTGAGCTCCTCCGAGCTCTCTGCACTAAATCAATGGATTTATTATAATTACAGTAACACCTCTTCAAGAACCCTCTTGTTCTTGAAGAACGAAAGAAGAGAAGAAGAAAGTGATAAGAACTAAGTGTTTCCATGGAATTTTCCCCAAGAAAATTCCAATTACAAAGCCCTTGAATCCCCAATCTATACTACTCTCTCTAAACAACTAGCCTCTCTTGAATGAGTCTCTCTTGTGTTTAGTGTCTTTGCACTCTCACACATCATGTGTTCTATTTTACACACATTCATCCACATATCTTACCGATGATCCTTTATATAGTACAACCACTTCTTGAACCAATCTTGAAGACAATCTTAACCCTTAGATCTTGAGGACCAATCAATCATTGACCTTCAACATGTCTAAGTGATCCTTTGTATTTTAACCAAGTCCCACACACCATCTCAAAGTGTTAGAAAATTGGTGTCAGGTGTGCTTCGTGCTGAGGCTCAAAAGAGGGGAAACTTGCTGCCTTCCTAGAGGCTACGGCATGGTTGGTCCGTGCCGCTGCGCACATCTAAAGGAGGACTTCATCCACTTGCTGGAGGCCACGGCTCACAACCTGTGTTGCGGCGCACAACCTGGATCTAATGTTGAACTTTTCACTATTTAGTTCTTAGACAAATCATAACAGTTGGAGATGCCTGAAGGGGTTGAGGTAATTCCATTAGTGATTGAGTAAAAGGATGAACTGGCCTATTGCTCAACTATCGAGATCTAAACTCGATCATCTAATGGTTTACCCTGGTATACCGATATCCAAAAATTCTTGCAAAAGGGAGAATTCCTGGCCAATAGTGAAAGAAGGGATAGACGAGTGATATAGTCACTAGCCTCCCAGTTTGCTATTTGTGGCAAGAGACTATGTAGAAGATCGTTCGATGGGATCCAACCGCTATGTGTAGATGAAAACATAATTGAGAAACTTATGATGGAAGTACACGAAGATACCAAAGGTCCTCACATGAATGAGAGAATGCTGCCAAGAAAGATTCTCCATTTGGGTTATTACTAGATTATGCCATGTTTAGTTATTACGGGATTATGTGAATAAGTTCCATAAGTGTCAGTTACATGGAAGTTTATAACATTTTCTGCCCCGAAAACTCTTCAGCATGACCACACCTTGGCCTTTCGCTACTTGGGCCATAGACATGATTGGCAAAATATCTCCCAAGGCTTCTAATGGTAACAAGTACATCCTAATCGCAATTGACTATTTCACCAAGTGAGTAGAAATGGCCTTATTGTCCACCTTAAAGGCTAACCACATGGCGAGGTTTATTAACCATAACATTATCTATCATTATGGAGTACCTTTTGAGCAGATCTCAAACAATGGCATGCATTTTCAAGGTGAGGTAGTGGATTTACTCAATAAATACAAAATTGAGTGCCATAAGTCTTTTCCTTACTGAACTCAGACCAATAAGACAGTAGAAGTAGCTAACAAGAATGTCAAGAGCATTTTATTTAAGATGGTGGAAACTTACCATGACTTGTATGAGATGCTTCCTTTTACACTGTGGGATATCGAACTTCATTCAGTTCTTCTACAAGTTCCACTCTTTACTCCTTGGTTTATGGTTTAGAAGCAGTTCTCCTAATTGAGGTCGAAATTCTTTCACTAAGGACAACCGTGGAAAGCTAGTTAGAAGAGGCCGATTAGATTTGAGAGTGATATGATGAGTTATATTTGATTGATGAGAAATGGTTAAAGGCTCTCCATCATACCCATGGGTATCAGAAAAGAGCTGCATAAGCTTTTAACAAAAAAGTAAGGAGTTGGGAAATCAAAGGAGATTATGTCGTAAAAGAAATCATGCCACCAATTCACGACCCAAGGGGAAAATTTAGACCAAACTGGGCAGGTCTGTATCTTGTCAAAAAGATCCTATCAAGGGGAGCCATGCACCTCACAGACATCAACAATAATGAATTTACTGAACCTATCAATCTGAATCTTCTCAAGAAGTATTACTTGTGATCCCCTTTTTGTTTCTCTCATTGTTGTATCCCACTATATCTATCTTTTTTCTAAAAAAATGAGCTCACTGGATTGAAAACCTAAAAGGGTGTCTTAGGCACAACTCAGAGCATCCCCCCAAATTGAAAATCCACAAAGGCGTTTTAGGAAAAAAAAAGTTAAAACCCTCTATCTCAAACTACGTGAAGGCTTGATCCTATTTGTGGGTACATGGGTTACCATTTTGGAGCAACCATACTTTTGTTGGAAACTGTTGTGAGTTTTAAATTACTCGCAAGCGCACGAGTTGTTTGCAATATAGCGTTGTGCAAGTGCGAGGTCGAATCCATAGGGAATTGCGTTGTGAAAATATAAATTTATCTAAACTAATCTTATCTTAACTTAGTTCCGAGTTTTGTATTATATGTTGCAAAATAAATAAAAGCTAAACTAAATTGATTTTAAAAACTAATAAAAAGACTAAGGTTTCTGAATCCACCCCGCCAAAGTTAAGCATATATCTCAATGTTCTAAAGATAGCCTATCAAAAAATTCCATGAATCCAACTTAAGACAAAAAACAACAAATATCCCAATTAAACCAAAAGCATCCAATGTATCTGCTTTTAACAAATCACAAAGGAAATCCAATTTAATCAAAAACAATTTGATGTATCCATCAGATGAAACACAAGGAATATCCAACAGAACAATTTAAACACAATCAATCATAAGATTCTACTCAAATAATTGACAGAACATTTATACTAAAAACATCAGAATTGTATAAACAAAACTGAAACTAATATGTCAAACAACGACAGGGCTTCATCTTCAACCTTAGTTGAAGATTCTAGCCACTCATAGTTATGAAACTCCATTTCATAATAAAAGTGCTAAACATTTAACTAAAAAGAAATAAATTACTTTACATGGGAGAAATTCCACTCGCAGTTGGGCAGCACTTCCCCTCGTGGTAGCAAAGCCTTCAGGATCCACCAAAATGCCAGCATACGTCCACCGGTTAACACCAAATGGCTTAGGAATTGCACACTGAATGATGAGGTCAGATGGTGTTTATATAGGGGGAGTCCCAGAGTAGTATGAGTTTCAAATTCGATGTGGGATACTGCCCGAGTGCGCTCGATCGCAGAATGATGCGACCGATCGCAAGTGCGATCGATCGTATGTCTTGTGCGCACGATCGTATGTGCACTCGATTGCGTGTCTACTGCGCTCGATCGCAGGTGCACTGTACTGCAAACATTTCGATGTGGGATTGTTGACCATGCACTCGATCGCAGCATAGTGCGATCGATCGCTATTGCTCCTCAAGCTTCACATCTCCTGAAATGCTTCATTTTCTCCACAAACCTATAAAAATACACAAAACATAAATAAAAAAAAACATAAAACAAGTGAAATACTACTAACTAAGAGCATAACAAATATAAGTTAAGGGTCTTAAATATGCAATATTTAAGACTCATCAAATACCCCCAAACTTATATTTTGCTAGTCCCTTAGCAAAACAAAATAAAAAAACTAAATGAACAACAAGGATTATAAAGATAAGTTTAGTATTCATGGTATCCAAAAATTTAAGGAGCATACAAAATTTATAAGATTCATTCATGAGCAAGCTTAAATAAGTCGAACCGATCTTCACAATGAATAAGAATTTAAAACCTAATTACTTACAAGAGACATGGTAAGACATCATAAGCTTGAATCAGTGTAAAGTGAATTAGCATATACAGATGAGGTTTCCAAATAACTTCAATGCACAAGGTAGTTCAAGTCTCAAGATCCACAGAATTTCTCATCGGAAAGAACAACGATGGCATAGTTTTTATTTTTTATTTTTTATTTTTTATTTTTTATATATAAAGCTCTGCTATGTTTAGTTCCTTTAAACTTTCTAATTGACCCATGTAATGAGTATTGAGTCAATGACTCCCAAACCAGATGGTTTTAGGGCATTAGGTGTAAAGGCACCCCTAAGGACTTACTAACTCGAGTAAAAAATGCTACGAAATTAAACTGGCCTTAATACTACCAAGCAAAATTTTCACCTTTTGACGTGAACACTCACTGCTTACTGAGGCAAGAGGTCCAGTTACTCAGCGGAAAGTTTCGCAATGATCATTATGAATAAAATTCCCACCTTTTGACGTGAACACTCACTGCTTACTGAGGCAAGAGGTCCAGTTACTCAGTGGAAAGTTTATTGATGATGATCATTATAAATATTAGTAGTTTTTATTTTTATTTTTATTTTTTATATATGCCAAAGTGTTTATCCAACAAGTCATCCGATTTCAGTTAAGACAGGGAAACGTATACATTCAACTCACATGTCATACCTCACACAAATATGTGCTAATGTGTTGGTGTGAGATTAGATCAAACATGTGAATTCTTGAAAATGCCTAAAGTAAGTAACTAAAGTTTAATCTCTATCATCAGATCATGTGTTCAAAGTTTTAAACTCACCAATGAAATCACATCACAATTTTTTTGATCAACCAAAATTTTTAGACGAATATGAACATGCATTTATCTTTACGACGAAAAGACAACAAATTAGGAAAAAGTGTGTGATGTGTCTCCCATACCCCAAACTTAAATTACACATTGACCCCAATGTGTGACTAATATGGAAAGAGCTGACTTGAGATATGGAGAACTATCTGGACTGGTATGGCTCATAGCATACCCCCAAACTTGAACTGAAGTACGCATTGTCCCTGAAAAATAAAAACTGAAAAACAAAAAATACTGGAAACAAACATTAATCATAAAAATTAAGAAATATACAGAAAAGATAAGTTGTGGGGTGCCTCCCATGAGTGCTAAGCTTAAAGTCTTCAGCCAGACTCTCCCTAGTAGACGACACTCAATCAGAGTAACTAGGATCCTCCAATAATATCGTCTCTATGTTCGGACTCCTTAACTCCAAGAATGGTTTTAGCCTCTGTCCATTTACCTTGAAAGTATTACCATTCTTTGGATCCTCAATCTCGATGGCCCCATGAGGAAAAACTGACCGAATAAAAAATGGACCTGTCCATCAAGATTTGCGCTTGCCTGGAAAAAGATACAGGCGCGAATTGTAAAGAAGAACTTTCTGACCCGGCTCAAAAGCTCATCTCAAAATGTTTTGGTCATGAGTCTTCTTCATTTGTGCTTTGTATGATCGAGCACACTCATATGCATCATTCCGCAGCTCCTCAAATTCATTGAGTTGGAGCTTCCATTGTGAGCCAGCCTTGGAAAGATTGAAATTCAGTTGCTTGATAGCCCAATACGCACGATGCTCTAATTCGATCGGAAGGTGACATGTCTTTCCATACACAATACGATAGGGAGACATGCCAATTGGCGTCTTGAAGGCTGTCCGATATGCCCACAGCGCATCAGTTAATCATAGAAACCAATCCTTTCTACTAGGGTTCATAGTCTTCTCCAAAATTTGTTTGATCTCACGATTTGAAATTTCCACTTGACCACTCGTCTGTGGGTGATATGGGGTGGCAACCTTGTGTGTGATGAAATACTTCTTCATCAACTGCTCAAAGATCTTGTTGCAAAAGTGCTTACCTCCATCACTTATGATTGCTCAAGGCGTACCAAAACGAGCAAAAATAGTGTCCTTCAAAAACTGGACCACAACTCTGTGGTCATTAGTCTTGCATGCAACAGCCTCCACCCACTTGGACAGATAGTCCACAGCAACCAGAATGTATAGGTAGCCAAAGGAGTTTGGGAATGGTCCCATGAAATCAATACCCCACACATCAAAAATCTCAACAATCAGAATAAGGTTGAGGGGCATCATATTCCTCCTAGAAAGACTCCCTAGCTTTTGCCAACGCTCACAAGATACACAGTAGGTGTGAGAGTCCCGGAATAGGGTAGGCCAATAAAATCCACACTGCAAAATCTTTGCAGCGGTCTTTTTAGCACTGAAATGGCCTCCACAAGCATGATCATGACAAAAGACGATGACATTAGATTAGTGATGCTCAGGAATACACCTTCTGATGATCTGTTTGGGACAATACTTAAACAGATAAGGGTCATCCCAGAAAAAATGTTTTACCATGGCTAAAAACTTTGATTTATCTTGTCGCCCCCAATGCAAAGCCAAGTGTCCGATGACAAGATAGTTCACTATATCAGCAAACCATGGAGTGGGATTTTGAGCAATGAACATTAACTACTCATCAGGAAAGGTCCCAGAAATGGGAATGGCGGCCTCAGTGAAATCCACAATCAATCTAGATAAATGGTCCGCCACCACATTTTCAGAACCTTTCTTATCCCGAATCTCGATGTCGAACTCTTGAAGTAGCAAGATCCATCAGATAAGATGAGATTTAGCATCTTTTTTAGAGAAAAGATATTTCAAGGCTGCATGATCCGAGTAGATAATGACCTTAGATCCTAATAAGTAGGATCTGAACTTGTCTAATGCAAAAACGACTGCAAGCAACTCCTTCTCAGTGGTAGAGTAATTAAGCTGTACGTCGTTTAGAGTTTGACTTGCATAGTAGATAGCATGGGAAAGTTTATCAACATGTTGCCCCAAAACAACTCCAACAGCATAGTCTGATGCGTCACACATAATCTCAAAGGGCACACCCCAGTTGGGTGGCTGAATAATGGGTGTGGACGTCAAAATCTTCTTCAGATCCCCAAATGCTTTCTTATAATCCTCATCAAATAGAAATAGGGCATCTTTCAGCAATAACTTGCACAAGGGCCTGGCAATCTTGCTGAAATTCTAGATAAATGGCCTGTAGAAACCTGCATGGCCCAAAAAAGATCGAACCTCCTTCACTGTACGTGGGGGTGGAAGGTTGGAAATCAGGTCCACCTTCGCTTTATCGACCTCAATCCCCTGATGAGATACGACATGCCCCAGTACAATGCCTTGCTTAACCATAAAATGACACTTCTCCCAATTAAGCACTAGGTTCTTCTCCTTGCACCGCACTAAAACCAAAGCGAGACGGTGCAGGCACTCTTCAAAGGTTGAACTGAAGACGGAGAAGTCGTCCATGAAAATCTCTAAGAACCGCTCTACCATGTCAGAGAATATACTGACTATGTATCACTGAAAAGTAGCGGGGGCATTGCATAACCCAAAGGGCATGCGACGGTAGGCGAATTTCCCAAAATGATAGGTAAACGTCGTCTTCTCCTAATCTTCGGGGTCCACAGGGACCTGGTTATATCCAAAATAACCATCCAAAAAACAATAATACTCGTGCCCAGCCAAATGCTCCACCATCTGATCAATAAATGGCAGTGGAAAGTGATCCTTCCTTGTGGCAACGTTCAGCTTACGGTAGTCTATACACACTCTCCACCCTGACTGAACATGAGTTGGCACCAACTCGTCATCCTTATTCTTTACTACCGTCAATCCCGCTCGCTTAGGCACGACATGAATCGGGCTCACCCACTTGCTATCAGAGATGGGATAAATGATCCCTGCATCTAACAGCTTAATTATTTCTGCCTTCACAACCTCTTGCATAGCTGGGTTAAGCCTTCTTTGTGGCTCCCTCGAAGGCTTGGCATTCTCCTGCAAATGTATCTTGTGCATCACCACCGAGGGGCTGATTCTCCTGATATCCTCAATAGTCCAACCGATAGCTTCCTTGTGCTATCTTAGAACATCTAATAATTTCTCCTCTTGAGCCTCACCCAAATCGGAAGCTATAATCACAGGCAAACAATCGGTTGGACCTAGAAACTTATACTTAAGATTATCTGGTAAAGGCTTAAGTTCCTTCTTGGGAGGTTCAAGCGCTGCAGTTTCCTCTGTCTCATTGCTTTCTTGAGGATCAGACTCCAAAATGGCATTCACTTCCTCGAGTAGCTTATCTAAGCCCAAGTCCTTTCTAAAGTGAGCAAAACACTCCTCTAGGAGATCCTTAATGCTTGATTCATCCACAGTTTCCTCAAGAATCTCCTCTATCAAGCATACATTTCCCACTTCATCATATTCTTGTGGTTGCCTAGTGATATCAAAGATGTTCAACTCCACTGTCATATTTCTGAACGAGATCTTCATCACCCCTGTCCTACAATTGATTAGGGCGTTAGCTGTGGCTAAGAATGGTAGCCCTAGAATCACCGGTATTTGAATCCCTACATTCTGGACCGGCTCTGTGTCAAGCACAATAAAATCCACTGGAAAATAGAATTTATCCACTTTTATCAAGACGTCCTCAACTAGTCCCCGTGGTCTTTTCACTGACCTGTCATCCAATTGAAGCGTCGTGGATGTAGGCTTCAATTCTCCTAACCCCAATTGCAAATAGACTGAGTAAGGTAGAAGATTCACACTCGCCTCTAGATCCAAAAGAGCCCTCTCAATATAGCTGACTCCTATCGTGCAAGAGATGGTAGGATACCCCGGGTCCTTATACTTGATGGGTAGCTTGCACTGAAGGATTGAGCTGACCTGCTCGGTCAAAAATGCCTTCTTTGAGACATTCGTCCTCCTTTTGATAGTGACCAAGTCCTTTAAAAACTAGGCATATGATGGCACTTGATGGATGGCATCCAAAAATGGGATATTGATTTGGACCTGTTTGAATACCTCCAGAATTTTCTCATACTTCCCTCCTTTCTTGGGTGCTTGTAGTCTGTCGGGGTAAGGTGCTTTAGGTACAAACGACCTAAGAGGGTCTTTCTCAATAGGTGTGGCTGTAGATGGCTCAGCATCTCTTTTCTTCTTGTTGCCACTCCCTTGCCCTTGCTGCATAGCAGGGCTTTCTTCCACTCGATTGTCCACTTGTCTCCCAGACCTCAGTGTGACAATCGACTGTACTTGTTCCTCCCCGTGCATAGGAGTTGATGAACTCCCAACCATAAATTGTCCTTTCAGGTTGGGCACGGGCTGACTGGGGAACTTTCCCTTCTCTCTCTCACCCAAGTGACTTGAAATTTGCCCTATTTGACTCTCTAGCTTGGCAATTGCTTGGGTGTTTACCATTGTTACACTCCTTAGATCGCTCATGGATTGGCTATTCATTTTCATGTATTCCTTAATTGTGTCCTCTAGTGACTGTGAAACTAGCACTGGTGTTTGAGTGGGAGCTTGGTAAGTACGTAATGGTGCTGGATGGGCAGAACAACCATAACCAAGAATTTGTTGGGCAAATCCGGGAGGATATTGATTTTGAGCATTATGAGGGGCTCCTCCCTGATTCATTGGTTGGTTCTGCCTCCATGAAAAATTTGGGTGGTTCCGCCACCCTGGATTGTACATCTCGGAGTACGATCCATTTGACTGCCTTCGATAGTCATGGAAAGCATTTACTTGTTTCATAGGATACTCGGCACAAGTTGGCATTGATGGGAAATTCTGTACTAGATGCATGGGACTAGCACAGATGGAATAGCTTTCAACATTGAATGTGTTGCCAGCATTGATGGATTGGCTCACAGTGAGAGTGTCAATCTTCTTAGTGAGGGCATCTAACTTTATCCTCAAATCAGTGTCCTCCCTGACCTCATAGATGCCTCCCCTCTTAGGAGCACGAATGGACTTATCTCGACAGCTTGAAAAATCCCACTGCTGCGAGTTGTCGGACAACTTGTCCAACGCCATATATGCTTCATCTCCTGTCAGACTCAAGAATGCCCCCCTATTCATAGACTCGATCATGCTATGGTTGGGTTGAGTCAACCCTTGGTAGAAGAACTAAACGAGTCTCTACTTCTCATATCCATGTGGAGGGCATCTGATCAGTAGCTCTTTGAAGCACTCCCAACTCTCAGAAAATTTTTCATCCTCATCCTGAGTGAAAGAGCTAATCTCCTTTCGGCACTCATTCACTCTAGACATTGGGAAAAACTTATGGTAAAATTTGCTAAGTAGGTTTTCCCAAGATGTAATAAACCCGGGCGTGTTAGAATTCAACCACGCCCTAGCTCTATCGTGAAGAGAAAAAGGGAAGAGTAAAAAATGGACTGACTCCTTAGAGAAGTTATGGAATTTAAATGTGGCACAAATGTCTTTGATCTTCTTCACATGACTATAAGGATTTTCAAGATCTAAGCCATGGAATGAGGGTAAGAGTTGGATAACATGTGGCTTTAAGTCAAAGTGGGTGGCATTGGTAGGTGGAAACACTATGCAAGAGGATGAGTTAGTCGCAACAAGTGCGAAAAAATCCCTAAGGGATGTAGTGGAGTCCATGTTCCAAGCTCTAGGTTGCTCTACATGGTCAGGATGATGTGCATACCTAAAATTCTCTCCCATCTCAACAGTCTCTCTCTCAACTAGTGCTCTTCTCTGTCTCCTAAGAGTTCTTTCTAAGTCAGGATCTAAATGTATCAAATCTAAGTTCAATGATCTCCGACCAAGTATACACCAACAGAAAAAAATAAGGTACTAACCAGTAGAAACAACAGAATAAAGCAAAAATAGCAAACATACTACTCACAAAATTAACAAATTTTTTTTTTTAAAAAAAATTGAGAACTAACTAGTAGAAAAATAAAATCAATTCAGACAAAAAATTTTCACAAACCAAACAATTCCCCAGCAACGGTGCCAAAAACTTGTTGTGAGTTTTAAATTACTCGCAAGAGCACGAGTCGTTTGCAATATAGCATTGTGCAAGTGCGAGGTCGAATCCACAGGGAATTGCATTGTGAAAATATAAATTTATCTAAACTAATCTTATCTTAACCTAGTTCCGAGTTTTGTATTATATGTTGCAAAATAAATAAAAGCTAAACTAAATTGATTTTAAAAACTAATAAAAAGACTAAGGTTTCTGAATCCACCCCGCCAAAGTTAAGCATATATCTCAATGTTATAAAGATAGCCTATCAAAAAATTCCATGAATCCAACTTAAGACAAAAAACAACAAATATCCCAATTAAACCAAAAGCATCCAATGTATCCGCTTTTAACAAATCACAAAGGAAATCCAATTTAATCAAAAAAAATTTGATGTATCCATAAGATGAAACACAAGGAATATCCAACAGAACAATTTAAACACAATCAATCATAAGATTCTACTCAAATAATTGACAGAACATTTATACTAAAAACATCAGAATTGTATAAACAAAACTGAAACTAATATGCAAAACAATGGTAGGGCTTCATCTTCAACCTTAGTTGAAGATTCTAGCCACTCATAGTTATGAAACTACAGTTCATAATAAAAGTGCTAAACATTTAACTAAAAAGACATAAATTACTTTACATGGGAGAAATTCCACTCGCTGTTGGGCGGCACTTCCCCTCGTGGTAGCAAAGCCTTCGGGATCCACCAGAATGCCAGCAGATGTCCACCGGTTAACACCAAATGGCTTAGGAATTGCACACTGAATGATGAGGTCAGATGGTGTTTATCTAAGGGGAGTCCCGGAGTAGCATGGGTTTCAAATTCGATGTGGGATACTGCCCGAGTGCGCTCGATCGCAGAATGATGCGATCGATCGTAAGTGCGATCGATCGTATGTCTTATGCACACGATCGCATATGCGCTCGATCGCGTGTCTGGTGCGCTCGATCATAGGTGCACTGTACTGCAAACATTTCGATGTGGGATTGTTGACCATGTGTTCGATTGCAGCATAGTGCGATCGATCGCTATTGCTCCTGAAGCTTCACATCTCCTGAAATGCTTCATTTTCTCCACAAACTTATAAAAATACACAAAATACAAAAAAGACATAAAATAAAGTGAAATACTACTAACTAAGAGCATAACAAATATAAGTTAAGGATCTTAAATATGCAATATTTAAGACTCATCAGAAACCTCTTTTTTTTGTAATTATAATTTTTCTACGAATACATCTTTTGTACAAATGTCAAAAAGATAATAAAAGGAAATTTATATTTAAGACTCATCAGAAACCTCTTTTTTTTTGTAATTATAATTTTTCTACGAATACATCTTTTGTACAAATGTCAAAAAGATAATAAAATGAAATTTACACTTTGAATAAGATATGTTGAGCCAATGAAAGAATTTAAATATAGATCAATTTAATGCATTAATGACTTAAGTTTTTAGACATGCAGTTTCTCTTTCATTCTCCAATGATTTTCTTATTACATAATGAAAATGCAAGTACAGGATATTATTTCAAAGTTGTACTAGACTCCTCTTAGTAGGGTGTCTTATTTTCTTCCTTCTAGGACAGTTCTGCTTGACCCAGACCCATACATTAAAGCAAGTCACCAAAGTAGCTGGGGATTCCGAGTCTTGGTGCGTTTGAACCAAGTATCTTGAAACCACTCAGTCAACCGATCACCTCAATCAAAAAGGCTTCCATAGCTATCCTTATGCGAAGCTGATTACATTTGTTAAGCCCATAGTTATGTTAATTTAGTCCATTTTACTTCATTTATGTGTTTCACATATTTTTATAGGGTCTTGGAGAAAAAGAAGCAACTTTGGCACTTAAAGGAAGAAATCTGGAAATCTTAGAGCAGATGCTGGCTAAAGTGCGATCGAGCGCACATGTACGGGCGTGAACAGTAAAATGATAGAACTAGTTTTGGAAATAGAGGAGGTTTTGCGTTTTAGGAAGTTTAGGGTTTCCAGAGTCTTCTAGGATTATTCAACTCCTATAAATACACTTGTAAACACACACAAAACACATCCCTTCTTTTATCTTTTGCTTAGCTCGGAGTTGTAAGCTTTGGAGAGGATTGACAACCCGTCTCCACAGTATTCTTCAGGTTTTATATTTTATGTTTAGTTTATGTTATGATGCTTATCTTAGACAGCATGTGTAACTAACTCTTTATAGGGCTCGATTGAAACCCTAGTTATGCTTTCCTATATATACATTCATTGATTATCTTTGCAATAGCCTTGATTATGATGCTTAACTTGATTAATGCTTGTGTTTATTTAAATTCCTCATATGTGTATGTCTGATCAATATGTGCATGTGGTATGGATTAGTTAGTTAGACCAATTTGGATGACCGAGTCCTGGGTCTGACAATAGTAACAAAAGAAATCCACACCGGATTCTTAGGTTAATCAACATGGGAAACCGCGAGTAGATACCATGCCCTAGGTCTCATGTGGTTGTCGATTTTCATAAATCTTATGCTTTCTTAAGGGACAACTGAGTAGATACCATGCTGAATCCCTTAGGAAAGAAAAGAGTTAGAGTAGATACCATGCCTAACTCGGTGCTTAGGGAAATCAATAGCTTAAGGAGTAGATACCATACCCTTAGGTTGGCAACCATTAGTTATTAATGATAAGGCTAGTGCATTGACATTTTACTTGTTGGGAAACTATAATTAGAGGTGGATATCAAAGCCCTATGTCCTTATTATTATTAAAATTATACTCAATTGTTAATTCTATTTTTTTTTTATTGAGAAACTGATTCTAAAACCGAAATTCACCAATCCCTGTGAAAATGATCTCGCACTTGCACACTATGCTACTATTGACCTTGTGCACTTGCAAGTAAAACTGTACGGTTATTTACTTATTTATTTAGGTAGATAAACGCACAACAAGTTTTTGGCGCTGTTGCTGGGGATTGCGCTAAATTTCCTTTTAGAATTACTTTCATTTAGTTTAATCATCGTTATTCTTATTTTATTTTACTTTAATTTTAAGTTTCTGTTTACCATCTTTATTTTTATTTTCGTCAAATTTTAATCGATTTCTTTTCTGTTTCAGGGCATCAACAGAACTTTTTGTGACACTTGCGATCGAGTGCACCCTCTTGTGCGATCGAGCGCAATTAGGCCAGGGAGTTACCCGAGCAGCAGTGTTGAACTGCTGCACTAAAACTGTGTTACCTGATTCATGCACGGACTTCGATCTCGACATCCAACATTCTTTGCCCTCGATCCCGAGCTCGAGCGGACCATCCAAAAAAGGCTTAGAAACAACTTCTAAGAGAACGAAGAAGAATTCGAGAACGAAGCAAAAATGGCAGAACAGCTCGAAGACCAGCAACCACCCGCACGAATACTGATGAAGCAATCCTTCATCCCACGGAACCTTGATCAGCCATCATGTATTGCATATCAACCTGAGACGGAAGGCAACTACTACATATCTCCGTAAATATTGAGTGCATTAACTCACTTTAGGGGTACACCTAATGAGGATCCACACTTGCACCTTCGAGAGTTCTTCGACCTTTGTAAGTTCCAGCACATCTGAGGCCTTGACTAAGAAGGAATAAGGTTAGTTCTGTTCCCTTTTTCCTTAAAAGATAATGCTAAACTACGGTACAATTCTTTGCCTGCAGTTTCTATCCACACTTGGGAGAAGTTGGCTAGCAAATTCCTAAGGAAGTTTTTCCCAGCCCAAAAGACGAGGCAAATGAGGAAGGAGATTCAGTCCTTCCAACAAAAGGATGGAGACCTATTCTTCGAAGCATGGGGACACTTCAACAAGCTGCTACTCAAATGCCCACATTAGAACCTACCTCAAGATGAATTGGTATAAGCTTTTTATGAAGGTTTGAGTGATACTAACAAAAGTATTGTTGATTCAGGTTGTGGGGGAGTGCTGATGGAGAAAAGCAGCGAAGAACCCATGGAACTCTTCGAAACCCTAAGTGAACACACTCTGCAGTTCTCCTCTCGAGGTAGACATGTAACCAAGAGTAAGGGTACGTATGAGGTAAATTTAAATGGAGGATCATCTCCTCAAACAGCTGCTGTGGAGAGGAAACTAGACCTGTTGGTTAAAGCCATGGCGGCCCAAAACACCTCACCTAACCAGCCACACCACTCCAAGTATGTGCGATATGTTCCCAATGTGATCATAATACTGATACATGTCCCTTGTATTCTTCTGCAAATTTAAAACAAGCAAATTACGTAGGACCAAACAACTACCCGCCAAAGAACAATCCATATGCAAACACCTACAACCCCGGATGGCGAAATCACCCAAATTTTTCTTGGAGCAACAATCAGAACCAACAAGGGCAGCAAAGAAACTTCCAACCAGCAGCCCAGTCAGCTCCCGAGACAAAGAAAAGCGACCTTGAAAGTCTTGTGAGGCAATTGGCAACTCAGCAGCAACAATTTATGACTTCACATGAACAATTCATGGAAGAAACTAGACAATTTCGGACTGATATGAGATAAACAATTGCCAAACATGATCAAGTCATCCAAGGACTAGAGGTGAAAATGGGGCAACTGGCCAAGGAACTAAGTACCATAAGGCAAGGAGAGCTTCCAGCCCAGCCAATACCTAATCCAAGAGGACATCAACAATTGAATGCTGTGACAACCCTTAGAAGTGGAAAGATCATAGGTATCGATGAGTCTGTGCAAGCATCTCCAAACAAAGCATCCACATATAAGGTAAGTGAGATAGAAAAGGTAAATGCACCTCCACCCTTCCCTCAAAGGTTAGTAAAGCTTAAAAAGGAAACTAAACTGAGTGACATTTTCAAAACCTTGAAAAGGTGGAAATAAACATTCCTTTATTAGATGCAATAAAACAACTTCCTGCTGATGCTAAATTTTTAAAAGATTGTTGCACTAACAAAAGGAAGTTTTAGGAGCATGAGACGGTAGCCTTGACTGAAGAGGTGAGTGTTGTACTATTAAGAAAGCTACCACCAAAATTAAAAGATCCGGGTAGTTTTACCATTCCTTGCAGGCTAGGTGACCAGCTTTTCGAGCATGCATTACTGGATCTAGGAGTGAGTGTCAACTTGTTACCATATAGTGTATTCGAGACACTAAGATTAGGGGAGCTCCAACCAAACCTCCATTACTTTGCAATTAGCTGACAGAAGCATCAAACGACCAAGAGGTATCCTCGAGGATGTTTTGGTAAGAATAGGTAAATTTATTTTACCTGCCGATTTTATTGTGGTAGACATGGAGGAATGTTATATGCCATTACCACTCCCTATCATCTTAGGAAGACCATTTATGATCACTGCTGACACGAATATTAGTGTGAAAAAATGCATTGTCACTATGAAAGTAAATGATGAAGAGATAGGATTCAAAATATTTAATACATTAGAATCAACTAAAAATGATAATGAGTGTTATAATGTGAGCTTAATGCAAGGTATTGTTGAGAAAGTTTCTAAGGTCCATCAGACTGCTCCATTAGAGACCATCCCCAACCATGATGACATAAGATTGGACATTAGGCCAGAGGATGACGATATGATTAAAGATATCAATGGAGCTATGTACACCATCAAGAACATACCCAAGCCTTCAAGTAAGTATAATCCTTGAGTTGAAAATCCTCAACTTACTAATACTGTTTTTCCCTATTTTATTGACCAGGCACCAAAATTAGAGATGCAGCAGCTTTCAGGGGCACTGGAACCACCTGATGTGGGCTCTAAATGCCTCTTTCAAAACGAGTAGCACTACAGCACGAGAGTGCTTGAGCAATTCCTATTCGACTACCCATACAACTCAAGCACCTCTATTGGGGTTAGTGGTACTGAGGCCACTAACGCACGGTAAGGTTGTATTGTTCTTGTTTTATCATTCCAGCCTTGGTAAAGTTATTATTCTGTCCATGTATTCTGCTTTGTGATCGAGCGCATCATTCAGTGTGCTCAAGCGCAAGAGTGCGATCGAGTGAACTCCAAGTGCGATCGAGCGCACTCGTGGTAGATAGTCTTGTGATAGATTTAAACATTTCACTCATACTCACTCACCCTCTCTTCACATTTCACTCATACCCTCTCACTCGCACTCTCCCATTTACTAACCACCACTCTCACACTCTCGACTCCGGCCCTCCACCACACCGCCATCACCATTAACCACCATCACCACCATACTATCACTGCCACGTCCCCCTCCCCGTTACACATTTCTTCCATACACAAGGTAACCCATTTTGTTCACACACGGATTTTAATATTTCATTTACACTTTCATTATATATATGTGTTATCTTGTGTATGATTGGGTGCTATTATGTTTACAGGAGGTTAGGAACACACTCGGATCCCCAAGACCATAGCTTGGTGTTCTGTCACCCATCAGCTGTTCGAGAAAAAGTTTAACCGTGTGCGATCGAGCGCACATATTCGTGATCGATCGTAATTTTGATAGAACCTAGAATCCACATTTCAAAACACTCTGCTTCCACCTCCCGTGCCTTGAGCAGCTGTCCCCAGTCATCTCGGCCAAGCTTCGAGCAAAGAGAACTCCTATTCGAAACCATTTTCGCCATCGATGAAGTCTTCAAGCACATA
The DNA here is from genome assembly GCA_023935145.1 of Bretschneidera sinensis. Taxonomy (NCBI): domain Eukaryota; kingdom Viridiplantae; phylum Streptophyta; class Magnoliopsida; order Brassicales; family Akaniaceae; genus Bretschneidera; species Bretschneidera sinensis. Next base: position 63,795,631 of record CM043699.1, on the reverse strand, counting down.
GATGCCACTCAATGGGTGGTCCAAGCATTTAAACACAGGGGGTTAAAGAGGCTTTTTAAACCAGTCTACTTGACGGCTTACACCCAACTGGTAGTCTAGTTCTATGAGCGACTATCTTTTGACTGCAGTAGACTAGGAGTATTGACTTCCTCAGTCCAGGGCACATCTATCTAGGTGACTAGTGTCGACATCACCGTTGCTCTTCATTGCTGTGATGAGTCCCCTCCGGAGGACACTGATATCGAGGAGCAGCTGGACTCTTTTGACCTGTCCACGATTATTGAGGACATGTACACTGGCCAGTACGCTGATAGACACAATAACGCAGTAAATCGATTAAAGTTACCTCCACAGCTTTGGCTCGTGGACACCATCCTCCAGCGCAATGCGTGTCCATTGGGGCACAAGATATAGAGGAGAGACTAGTTTCTACAGACATTGTATACCTTTCACAGAGGCCACTGGTACTCTCTCTCAGCTGTTATGTGGAGCCAGCTTCATAAATTTTGGGATCATGTCCATGGCCGTCAAACCACCATGGCCAATGCATGGGGGCTCCCATTCCCATTCTTACTCTCATACATCCTCAAGAAGAAAGAGATTAAAGGGACCACCAACGACGGACCAGTACGAGAGCATCCCTTCTTTGGGAAGGCTCAGTGGACATATAGCCTCGAGGATCCCAACCCCTGCACCTGTAGCTGAGAGGGTTGAGAAGGATTATATGGAGACAGAGACCCTTGCAGTTAGCCCCTTGTGAGAGGTGGACCATCTAGACATGGGACCCACAGAGTCCTAACACTTTCTTGCTAAGTTGTCCTCTTTTCGAGGTGAGGTCTCTGTAGCTACATCACTCGTGCACCAGCGTATAAATAGTTTAGAGGCACGGTTTGCACGACAAGAGGTGATGCTACAGGCCATCCTTAACTGTCTACCTCTGGCACCTGGTACCTCTTCGACTGCACCACCCGACGATCAGCAGTGAGAGGATACCCCGTATAGCTGAAGACGTTAAACTTAGCGCTCATGGAAGGCACCCCAAAGCATATCCTTTTTAGTATTTTATTTTCTTGTAGGTATTTACTTTTCTATATCTATTTATTATTACTTGTTTTCCAGTTTTTGTTTGTTTTTCTTTTTCAAGGACATAGTCAGTGCATCCAGTTCAAGTTTGGGGGCATGCTACGAGCCATGCCAGCCATGCCAACCATTGAGTTCTACATCTCCCAAGTCAGATCCTTCCATGATTCTCACACATTAGGGATAATATGCAATTTAAGTTTGGGGGTATGGGGACACACTCACACACACTATGTCCCATTTTTTTTGTTTTTATAGATAAATGCATGTTCATTCAGTCCAAAACTTTTAGGTGATCTAAACAAACAATATGATTTGACTTCATAAGTGAGCTTAACACCATGAACATATAGGCCAATAATTAAGTTTTGAACCTGATCACTTACTTTTAGCCATTTAAGGATTCACAAGTTTGACCTAAACTAACACGAACACATTAGCACATAGTTGTGTGGGGTATGACATGTAATTTTGGTTTGTATGTTTCTTTGGCTTGACTGTGAACTGGATGACCTGTTAGATTAACACTTTGGCATAAGAAAATAGAAAAAGATTGTTATTGCTAAAAAATAAAAGTGCTCCTAATGATCATTAAACAAACTTTCCACTAAGTAACTGGCTCTCTTACCTTAGTAAGTAGTGAGTGTCACGTCAAAAGGTGAAAATTTTGCTCACAATGATCATTAAAAAGAATTTTCCATCGAGTAACTGGCCCTCTTGCCTTAGTAAGCAGTGAGTGTCACGTCAAAAGGTGAAAATTCTGATTAGTGGCATTAAGACCAGTTAGTTTCGTAGCCTTTTTTACTCGAGTTAATAAGTCCTTAGGGGTGTCTTTACACCTAATGCCTTAAAACCATCTGGTTTGGGAGTCATTGGCTAAACACTCATTACATGAGTCAAATAGAAAGCTTAAAGGAACTAAACTTGGCAAAAATCTCATAAATAAAAAGAAAAACGGAAAAATTATGCCATCTTTGTTGGTTCCAATAGAAAATTTGGTGAATCTTGAGACATCGAAACACTACACGTTAGAATTATTTGGAAACCTAATCTTTTATGTGCTAGTTCACCACACACTAAAGTCAAACTTGTGATATATTAAACTGCCTCACGAAAGTGATTTGGGTTCAAAACTCTTATTCATTGCAAAGATGTGTTTATATTTGTTAAGCTTGCTTATGAATGCGCATCATAGTTTTGTGTGAGACCTAAACTTTTGTGGACACCATGAATATTGGATTTATCTGTGTGTCGTTATTTTTCATTTTAGTTTTGTATTGCTAAGGGACTAGCAATATGTAATTTAGGGGGTGTGATAGATGCTTAAATATTCATATTTAAGCCCCTTTATTTACATTTGTTAAGTCCATAGTTATGTTAATTTAGTTCATTTTACTTCATTTATGTGTTTCACATGTTTTTATAGGGTCTTGGAGAAAAAGAAGCAATTTTCACACTTAAAGGAAGAAATTTGGAAATCCTGGAGCAGATGCTAGCTAAAGTGCGATCGAGTGCACTATTTGGTGCGATTGAGCGCAGCCTTGCGATTGAGCGCACAACGAATGCGATCGAGCGCATATGTACGGGTGTGAACAATAAAATGACAGAACTAGTTTTGGAAATAGAGGAGGTTTTGTGTTTTAGGAAGTTTAGGGTTTCCAGAGTCTTCTAGGGTTATTCAACCCCTATAAATACACTTGCAAACACACACAAAACACATCCCTTCTTTTATCTTTTTCTTAGCTCGGAGTTGTAAGCTTTGGAGAGGATTGATAACCCGTCTCCACAGTATTCTTCGGGTTTTATATTTTATGTTTAGTTTATGTTATGATGCTTATTTTAGATAGCATGTGTAATTAACTCTTTATAGGGCTCGATTGAAGCTCTAGTTATGCTTTCCCATATATACATTCATTGATTATCTTTGCAATAACCTTGATTACGATGCTTAACTTGATTAATGCCTGTGTTTATTTAAATTCTTCATATGTTTATGTCTGATGAATATGTGCATGTGGTATGGATTAGTTAGTTAGACCAATTTGGATGACCGAGTCTTGGGTCTGATAATAGTAACAAAAGAAATCCACACCGGATTCTTGGGTTAATCAATATGGGAAACCGAGAGTAGATACCATGCCCTAGGTCTCATGTGGTTGTCGATTTCCATAAATCTTATGCTTTCTTAAGGGACAACTTAGTAGATACCATGCTAAATCCCTTAGAAAAGAAAAGAGTTAGAGTAGATACCATGCCTAACTCGGTGCTTAGGGAAATTAATAGCTTAAGGAGTAGATACCATGCCCTTAGGTTGGCAACCATTAGGTATTCATGATAAGGCTAATGCATTGACATATTACTCGTTGGGAAAGTATAATTAGAGGTGGATATCAAAGCCCTATGTCCTTATTATTATTAAAATCACACTAAACTGTTAATTCTATTTTTTTTTTATTGAGAAACTGATTCTAAAACCGAAATTCACCAATCCCTGTGGAAATGATCTCGCACTTGCACACTATGCTACTATTGACCTTGTGCATTTGCAAGTAAAACTGTACGGTTATTTACTTATTTATTTAGGTAGATAAACGCACAACAGAAGCTTTGTCCCTTGATCTACTAGAGGATGTGGACTAAATGAGAGGAAAGATGGTTACTTTCTAGGACTTTGAGAAAGCTTAAAATACAAAAGGTTCTTAGATAACCTTTTTCAAAAAGCTCTAATTGTCATGTCATTTCTCCATCAAATTTTAAATAGATACCTTCAATTGTCTCCTAGTTTGTTTTAAAATAAGAAAAAAATCTTGAATGCCATGACACAGCTCATGCCCAAAATTTTAAAATTTAATGTATTCAATTCAAAAATACTTTTCAGAATCAACAGGTACAATAAAAAGTCCTCATCAGTAGGTAAATCACCAAAAAGCCCTCATAACTGGCAAACAAAAGGCTCTCATTAGCAGGAAAAATCACAATCCAAAGCCCTCACAGCAAGCAAACCTAAAGTCCTTGTCAACAAACGAACCTAAGTCTCATTTGTAGGCAAAATCACAACCTAAATCACTCATAGCAGAAAAACCCAATGTCCTCATCAATAAGCAAACCTAAGTCCTTATTAGGAAAAATCACAACTCAAAGTTCTCACAGTAAGTAAACCTAAAGTCCTTGTCAGTAGGCAATCCAAAGTCTTTATTAGTAGACAAAATCATAACCCAAAGTCCTCGCCATTAGGCAAACCAAAGTTCTCATTTACAAACAAACCCAAAGTCCTCGTCAGTAGGCAATCCTAAGTCCTCATCAGTAGCAAAATCACAAACCAAAGTCCTCGTCAACAGGCAAACCAAAGTCCTCATCAACAGGAAAACCCAAAGTCCTCGTCAGCAGGCAAGCTTAAGTTATCACAATAGGCACTAGTCAATCCAGAAGTATCCCACGAGTGAACAGAAACTACCTTTGTCACCTCAGGTATGTATCATTCTCATGGGTGATCCCATGACATCAACTTTGTCAAACAATATATTTACTTTTATGCTCGCATCGTATATTTACTATTCCAAAAGTTTGAAATGAAACAGTGGTCCCTAAAAGCCTTTGATTGAAACTCTCAAAAAAGGCCCAATCAAAGGAGGAAAACTGTAGACACTCATTTTCATTCCAAAATTTTTTAACGGACCATACATAGGTTCAAATGACGAAACTTTGATCCTAGTGCGCTCAGACTCGTTGAATGTTGAGTTTTGAATTTAATTGAGGAGTAGAACCAATTGAAAGTCCCTTTTATTCAATCCATTAAATCCACTTTGAGTTTAAATCAATTGAGCCTTATTTAAGTCAACCAAATTCAAGACTTAAGTCTTCAATTAAATTTTGGTCCAATCCCAAATCCACTAAAGCCCATTGATTTTTATTAAGTCAAAATACTTTTGGCCCAAATTCCAAGCTCAATAAGACTTCCAATTTTTAAGGGTATATTCCTTATTTCACCCTTCACTTGGCATCTTTTGATTGGTTCACTTTTCTCAATGTAAGCTCTAATTTTTTAGACAAAAAGTTACATTTATCCCTTTCCTATGTGGCTGGTCATATAGAGTAAGAAGGAGGAAATTTTCCTCTTTTTTTTTTTCTTTTTGAACTCACATTTCCCTCCTAGGTTCCCCTACCTTCCTATATACCAAATACCACATTTTCCGCATAAGAAACAATAACTTTTTCATAAGAAAAGCAACAACTATCCACCTAAAAAACAACAATTATTTCTTCCTCTTTGGACATCCATGTATGCCAAAAAGAAGGAGTTTCTCTTCTTCTCCTTTTGTTTGGTTTATTAGACATTGCCTTCTTGAGCTTTCACCCATTCCTATATGCCAAATGCCACCCTTTCTACTTAAAAAACAACAACTATTCAATTAAAAAATTGTAGTATTTTTATGTGAATGTGCATTTCCCTCCCCCATGGTCGGCCATGATGAGTGAAAAATATTGCATATTTTGGCCACTTAATTTACATTTGTTAGCTTAAGAATTTGTTACTTTGAGTTGTTTTCATTGTTTTTCAGGTTTATAAGCACTGGGAAAGGAGTTTCACTAAAATTGCCAGAATTGTCCGTACAAATCAATCATCTTTGAAAATTAAACTGTATTGATTCAAGAAGAACCAGGATATGAGCCATGACAAAGGTCAGGTTGTGCGGGCTATGCGGGATTTCAGCATGAACAGAAGTTTTGAAGGGCATGTGAAGACTTAAATCCAACATCCTACATCGGTTGGAAACACATTTCTATATCCCACATCCCACATCGGATTGGAAACACATTCCACTTGTGGTATTTGGCTATATAAGACCCACTCCACTTCATCATTCAGTGTACAATTCCTAAGCCACTTTGGTGTTTACCGGTGGACGTCCGCTAGCATTCTGGTGGATCTCGAAGGCTTTGTCACCACGAGGGGAAGCGCCGCCCGTCAGCTAGTGGAATTTCTCCCATGTAAAGTTATTTATTTATTTCTTTACATTTAGTTGTTTTAGTTTAAATGTTTAGCACTTTTATTATGAATTGTAGTTTCATAGTTATGAGTGGCTAGACTCTTCATCTAAGGTTGAAGATGAAGCCCCGCCGTTGTTTGGCGTAGTAGTTCAGATTTGCTTGTAATCTGACAATTTTTAGTATAAATGTTCTGTCAATTATTTGAGTTAATCTTATAATTGATTGAGTTTAAATTTTTTGTTGGATATTCCTTGTGTTTCATCTGATGGATACATTGAATGCTTTTCGATTAAATTGGATTTCCCTTGTGATTTGTTAAGAGCGGATACATTGGACGCTTTTGGTTTAATTGGGATATTCTTTTTTTTTTTGTCTTATAGTTGGATTCATGGAATGTTTTGATAGGCTATATTTTTAGAACATATATGCTTAACTTCGGTGGGGTGGATTTGGAAACCTTAGTGTTTTAATTATTAGTTTTTAAATCAACTTAATTTAGTTTATATTTCTTTTGCAATATCTTTTACAATTCGAAACTAGGTTAAGATAAAGTTAGTTTAGATAAAAAAATATATTTTCACAACGCAATTCCCTATGGATTCGACCTCGCACTTGCACAACACTATATTGCAAACGACTCGTGCACTTGCGAGTAATTTAAAACTCACAACAAGTTTTTGGCGCCGTTGCCGGGGAATTGTTTGGTTTGTGAAAATTTTTGGTCTAAAATGATTTTATTTTTCTACTAGTTAGTTATCTTTTTTGTTTAAAAAAAAAATTATATGTGGATGAATCCAGTGCTAGTTTCATAGTCTTTAGATGACACCATTAAGGAGTACATGAAAATGACCGGCCCGTCCCTCAATGCTGCCAACACATTCAATGTTGATAGTTGTTCCATCTATGCTAGTCCCATGCATCTAGCACAGAATTGTCTATCAATGCTAGCTTGTGCTGAGTACCCCATGGAACAAATGATTATTGTTGGGAATCAAATGGATCTTACTCCGAAACATACAATCCAGGGTGGTGGAACCACTCTAATTTTTCATGGGAGCAGAACCAACTGATGAATCAGGGAGGAGCCCGTTATCATGCTCACAATCAATACCCTCCCGAATTTCCTCAACCAATCCCAAGTTATGCCTATCCAGCACCATCACCCACTTACCAAGCTCCCATTCAAGCGCCAGTGTTGGTTTCACAGTCATTGGAGGACGCTCTTAATGATTTCATGAAAACGACTAGCCAATCTATGAGTGAAGTGATGAGTGCAACCATAGAAAACACCCAAGCGATTGCCAAACTAGAGAGTCAAATTGATCAAATCGCAAGTTACATGGGTGAAGAAGAGAATGGAGAGTGATGAGTCTTAAATATTGCATATTTTAGACCCTTAACTTATATTTGTTATGCTCTTAGTTAGTAGTATTTTACTTTATTTTACGTCTTTCTTGTGTTTTGTGTATTTTTACAAGTTTGTGGAGAAAATGAAGCATTTCAGGAGATTTGAAGCTTCTGGAGACATTGCACTCGATCGCACGAGATATGCGATCGAAAGCACCTGCCTATGAACGAGCGCAAGGTCAACATCCGACATCGAAATAGTTGCTATTCAGTGCATCTGCGATCGATTGTAACAGACATGCGATCGATCGCACCATTCTGCGATCGAGCGCACTCGGGCCAGTATCCCACATCGAATCTGAAACCTGCAGTGCTCCGTGACTCCCCTTATATAAAAACCATCTGGCCTCATCATTCAGTGTACAAGTCCTGAGCCACTTTAGTGTTTACCGGTGGACGTCCGTCAGCATTCTGGTGGATCCCGAAGGCATTGCTACCACGAGGGGAAGCGCCGCCCGTCAGCGAGTGGAATTTCTCCCATGTAAAGTTGTTTATTTATTTCTTTATATTCAGTTGTTTTAGTTTAAATGTTTAGCACTTTTTATTATAGTTTTTTAGTTATGAGTGGCTAGACTCTTCAGCTAAGGTTGAAGCTGAGGCCCCGCCGTTGTTTGGCATAGTAGTTCAGATTTGCTTGTACAAATCTGACAATTTTTAGTATAAATGTTCTGTCAATTATTTGAGTTAATCTTATAATTGATTGAGTTTAAATTGTCTGTTGGATTTTCTTTGTGTTTCATCTGATGGATACATTGAATGCTTTTCGATTAAATTGGATTCCCTTTGTGATTTGTTAAGAGCGGATACATCGAGTGCTTTTGGTTTAGTTGGGATATTCTTTGTTTTTTGTCTTATAGTTGGATTCATTGAATGTTTTGATAGGCTATATTTTTAGAACATGTATGCTTAACTTCGGTGGGGTGGATTCGGAAACCTTAGTGCTTTTTATTATTAGTTTTAAAATCAACTTAGTTTAGTTTTAATTTATTTTGTTATATCATTCTAAAATTTGGAACTAGGTTAAGATAGAGTTAGTTTAGATTGAAAATATACTTTCACAACACAATTCCCTGTGGATTCGACCTCGCACTTGCACAACGCTATACTGCAAACGACTCGTGCGCTTGCGAGTAATTTAAAACTCACAACAAGTTTTTGGCGCTGTTGTCGGGGAATTGTTTTGTTTGTGAAAATTTTTGGTCTGAATTGATTTTATTTTTATACTAGTTAGTTATAAAAAAAAAATATAATAATAATATTAATAAAATTTTGCTTTATTCTGTTGCTTCTGCTGGTTAGTATCTCATTATTTTTCTATTGGTGTATGCTTGGTCGGAGATCCTTGAACTTAGATTTGACATATTTAGATCCTGACTTAGAAAGAACTCTTAGGAGGCAGAAAAGAGCACTAGTTGAGAGAGAGACTGTTGAGATGGGAGAAAATTTTAATCATCCTGAACATGTAGAGCAACCTAAAGCTTGGAACGTGGTCTCCACTACATCCCTTAGGGATTTGTTCGCACCCGTTGCGACTAACTCATCTTCCTGCATAGTGTTGCCACCAACCAATGCCACACACTTTGATTTAAAGCCACATGTTATCCAACTCCTATCCTCATTCCATGGCTTAGATCTTGAAAATCCTTATAGTCATGTGAAGAAGTTCAAAGACATTTGTGCTACATTCAAATTCCAGAACTTCTCTGAGGAGTCAGTCCATCTTCGACTCTTCCCTTTCTCCCTTCAAGATAGAGCTAGGGCGTGGTTGGACTCCAACACGTCCGGGTCTATTACATCTTGGGAAAACCTGCTTAGCAAATTTTACCATAAGTTTTTCCCAATGTCTAGAGTGAATGAGTGCCGAAAGGAGATTAGCTTTTTCACTCAGGACGAGGATGAAAAGTTCTCTGAAAGCTGGGAGCGCTTTAAAGAGTTACTGATCAGATGCCCTCCACATGGATATGAGAAGTGGAGACTCGTTCAATTCTTCTACCAAGGGTTGACTCAACCCAACCGTAGCATGATCGAGTCTATGAATGGGGGGGCATTCTTGAGTCTGACAGAAGACGAAGTCTATATGGCGTTGGACAAGTTGTCCGATAACTCACAGTAGTGGGATTTTTCAAGCTGTCGAGATAAGTCCATTCGTGCTCCTAAGAGGGGAGGCATCTATGAGGTCAGGGAGGACGCTGATTTAAGGATAAAATTAGATGCCCTCACCAAGAAGATTGACGCTCTCACTGTGAGCCAATCCATCAATGCTGCTAACACATTCAATGTTGAAAGCTGTTCCATCTGTGCTAGTCCCATGCATCTAGCACAGAATTTCCCATCAATGCCGGCTTGTGCTGAGTATCCTATGGAACAAGTAAATGCTTTCAATGACTTTCGAAGGCAGTCAAATGGATCGTACTCCGAGACGTACAATCCAGGGTGGCGGAACCACCCAAATTTTTCATGGAGGCAGAACCAACCAATGAATCAGGGAGGAGCTTCTCATCATGCTCAAAATCAATATCCTCCCGGATTTGCCCCACAAATTCCTAATCATGGTCGTTCTGCCCATCCAGCACCTTCACCTGCTTACCACGCACCCACCCAAACACCAGCTCCAGTTTCACAGTCGCTTGAGGACACTCTTAAGGAGTTCATGAAGGCGACTAGCCAAAATATGAGCGATGTGAGGAGTGCAACAATGGTAAACACCCACGCAATTGCCAAGCTGGAGAGTTCCCCAGTCACTTGGGTGAGAGAGAGAAAGGAAAGTTCCCCAGTCAGCCCGTGCAAAACCCAAAAGGACAATTTATGGTTGAGAGTTCATCAACTCCTACGCACGGGGAGGAACAAGTACAGTCGATTGTCACACTGAGGTCTGGGAGACAAGTGGACAATCGAGTGGAAGAGAGCCCTGCTATGCAGCAAGGGCAAGGGAGTGGCAACACAGAGAAGAGAGATGCTGAGCCATCTACAGCCACACCTGCTGAGAAAGACCCTCCTAGGTCGTTTGTACCTAGAGCGCCCTACCCCGAGAGATTACAGGCGCCCAAGAAAGGAGGGAAGTATGAGGAAATTCTGGAGGTATTCAAGCAAGTCCAAATCAATATCCCATTTTTGGATGCCATCCATCAAGTGCCATCATATGCCAAGTTTTTAAAGGACTTGGTCACTATCAAGAGGAGGACGAATGTCCCAAAGAAGGCATTTTTGACCGAACAGGTCAGTTCAATCCTTCAGTGCAAGCTACCCATCAAGTATAAGGACCCGGGGTGTCCTACCATCTCTTGCACGATAAGAGTCAGCCATATTGAGAGGGCCCTTTTAGATCTAGGGGCTAGTGTGAATCTTCTACCCTACTCAGTCTATATGCAGTTGGGGTTAGGAGAATTGAAGCCCACATCCACGATGCTTCAATTGGCTGACAGGTCAGGGAAAAGACCACGGGGGATAGTTGAAGATGTTTTGATAAAAGTGGATAAGTTCTATTTCCCCGTGGATTTTATTGTGCTTGACACAGAGCCGGTTCAGAATGTAGGGATTCAAATACCGGTGATTCTAGGGCAACCATTCTTAGCCACGGCTAATGCCCTAATCAATTGTAGGACAGGGGTGATGAAGATCTCCTTCGGAAATATGACAGTGGAGTTAAACATTTTTGATATCACTAGGCAACCACTGGAATATGATGAAGTGAGAGATGTATGCTTGATAGAGGAGATTCTTGAGGATACTGTGGATGAATCAAGCATTGAGGATCCCATGGAGGCATGCTTTGCTCACTTTGGAGAGGACTTGGGTTTAGATAAGTTACTCGAGGAAGTAAATGCCATTTTGGAGTCTGATCCTCAAGAAAGCAAGGAGGAAGAGGAGAAGGTGTCACCAGAACCTCAAAAGAAGGAACTTAAGCCTTTACCGGATAATCTTAAGTATAAGTTCATGGGTCCAGCATACTGTTTGCCTGTGATAATAGCTTCATATTTGGGAGAGGTTCAAGAGGAGAAATTATTAGATGTTTTAAGAGAGCACAAGGAAGCTATCGGCTGGACCATTGATGATATTAAGGGAATCAGCCCCTCGGTGGTGATGCACAGGATACATTTGGAGGAAGATACTAAGCCATCGAGGGAGCCGCAAAGAAGGCTCAACCCTGCTTTGCAAGAGGTTGTGAGGGCAGAGGTTATTAAGCTATTAGATGCAGGGATCATTTATCCCATCTCTGATAGCAAGTGGGTGAGACCCATTCATGTCGTGCCCAAGCGAGCTGGATTAACGGTAGTAAAGAATAAGGACGACGAGTTGGTGCCAACTCGTGTGTAGTCTGGGTGGAGAGTGTGTATAGACTACCGTAAACTGAACATTGCCACAAGGAATGATCACTTTCCACTTCCATTTATTGATCAGATGGTGGAGTGTTTGGCTGGGCACGAGTATTATTGCTTTTTGGATGGTTATTCTGGATATAACCAGGTCCCCGTGGACCCCGAAGATCAGGAGAAGACGACATTTACCTGTCCCTTTGGGACCTTCGCCTACCGTCGCATGCCCTTTGGGTTATGCAATGCACCCGCCACTTTTCAGCGGTGCATGGTCAGTATATTCTCTGACATGGTAGAGCAGTTCTTGGAGATTTTCATGGACGACTTCTCCGTCTTCGGTTCAACATTTGAGGAGTGCCTGCACCGTCTCTCTTTGGTTTTGGTACGGTGCAAGGAGAAGAACCTGGTGCTTAATTGGGATAAGTGTCATTTTATGGTCAAGCAAGGAATTATACTGGGGCATATCGTATCTCATCGAGGGATTGAGGTCGACAAAGCGAAGGTGGATTTGATTTCCAGCCTTCCACCCCCCACGTATGGTGAAAGAGGTTCGATCTTTTCTGGGCCATGCAGGTTTCTATAGGCGATTTATCCAGAATTTCAGCAAGATTGCCAGGCCCTTGTGCAAGTTGTTTCTAAAAGATGCCCCATTTCTATTTGATGAGGATTGTAAGAAAGCATTTGGGGATCTGAAGAAGATTCGGACGTCCACACCCATTATTCAGCCACCTAACTGGGATGTGCCTTTTGAGATTATGTGTGACGCATCAGACTATGCTGTTGGAGTTGTTTTGGGGCAGCGTGTTGATAAACTTCCCCATGCTGTCTATTATGCAAGTCGAACTCTAAACGACGCATAACTCAATTACACTACCACTGAGAAGGAGTTGCTTGCAATCGTTTTTGCATAAGACAAGTTCAGATCCTACTTGTTAGGATCTAAAGTCATTATCTACTCGGACCATGCTGCATTGAAGTATCTTTTCTCTAAAAAAAGATGCTAAATCTTGTCTTATCCGATGGATCTTGCTACTTCAAGAGTTCAACATTGAGATTCGGGATAGGTTCGGAAAATGTGGTGGCGGACCATTTGTCTAGATTGATTGTGGAATTCAGTGAGGCTGCCACTCCCATTTCTGAGACCTTTCCTGATGAGCAATTGATGCACATTGCTCACAGTCCCGCACCATAGTTTGCTGACATAGTGAACTATCTTGTCACCGGACACATGCCCTTGCATTGGGGGAAGCAAGATAAATCAAAATTTTTGGCCATGGTAAAACACTTTTTCTGGGATGATCCTTACCTGTTCAAGTATTATCCTGATCAGATCATTAGACGGTGTATTCCTGAGCATAACCAATCTAGTGTCATCGCCTTTTGTCATGATCATGCATGTGGAGGCCATTTTAGTGCTAACAAGACCGCTGCAAAGATTTTGCAGTGTGGATTTTATTGGCCTACCCTGTTCCGGGACTCTCACACCTACTGTATATCTTGTGAGCATTGCCAAAAGCTAGGGAGTCTTTCTAGGAGAAATATGATGCCCCTCAACCCTATTCTGATTGTTGAGATTTTTGATGTGTGGGGCATTGATTTCATGGGACCATTCCCAAACTCCTTTGGCTACTTATACATTCTAGTTGCTATGGACTATCTGTCCAAGTGGGTGGAGGTCGTTGCGTGCAAGACCAATGACCACAGAGTTGTGGTCCAGTTCTTGAAAGACACTATTTTTGCTCGTTTTGGTACGCCTCGAGCAATCATAAGTGATGGAGGTAAGCACTTTTGCAACAAGATCTTTGAGCAGTTGATGAAGAAGTATTGTATCACGCATAAAGTTGCCACCCCATATCACCCATAGACGAGTGGTCAAGTGAAAATTTCAAATCACGAGATCAAACAAATTTTGGAAAAGATTGTGAACCCTAATAGAAAGGATTGGTCTCTGCGATTGATGGATGCACTGTGGGCATATCGGACAGCCTTCAAGACGCCAATTGGCATGTCTCCCTATCGCATTGTATACGGAAAGGCATGTCACCTTCCGGTTGAATTAGAGCATCGTGCGTATTGGGCTGTCAAGCAACTAAATTTCAATCTTTCCAAGGCTGGCTCACAACGGAAGCTCCAACTTAATGAATTGGAGGAGCTGCGGAATGATGCATATGAGTGTGCCCGATCATACAAAGCACAAATGAAGAAGACTCATGACCAAAACATTTTGAGACGAGCTTTTGAGCCGGGTCAGAAAGTTCTTCTTTATAATTCGCGGCTGCATCTTTTTCCAGGCAAGCTTAAATCCCGATGGTCAGGCCTATTCATTATTCGATCAGTTTTTTCTCATGAGGCCATCGAGATTGAGGATCCTAAGAATGGCAATACTTTCAAGGTAAATGGACAGAGGCTAAAACCATTCTTAGAGTTGAGGAGTCCGGACATTGAGACGATACTGCTAGAGGATCCTAGTTACTCAGATTGAGTGTAGTATTCTAGGGAGAGTCTGGCTGAAGACGTTAAACTTAGTGCTCATGGGAGGCACCCCACAGCTTATCTTTTCTTTTGTTTATTTATTATTTCGCATTTTTATAATTAATGTTTCTTTCCAGTATTTTTTGTTTTCCAGTTTTTATTTTTCAGGGACAAAGTGTACTTCAGTTCAAGTTTGGGGGTATGCTATGAGCCATACCAGTCCAGATAGTTCTCCATATCTCAGGTCAGCTCTTTCCATATTAGTCACACATTGGGGTCAATGTATAATTTAAGTTTGGGGGTATGGGAGACACATCACACACTTTGTCCTAATTTGTTGTCTTTTCGTCATAGAGATAAATGCATGCTCATGTTATCGTGAAATTTTGGTTGATCTAAACATTTTCTGTGATGTGATGTCATTGGTTAGCTTAACATTTTGAACACATGATCTGGTGATAAATTTTTAAAATTTAGTTACTTACTTTAGGCATTTTGAGAATTCACATGTTTGATCTAATCTAGCACGAGCACATTAGCACAAATTATGTGAGGTATGACATGTGATTTTAATGTGTATTTTTCCTTATCTTAACTGAAACTGGATAACTTGTTGGATGAACTCTTGGGCATAGGAAAATATTAAAAAAAATTATATATATATATATGATAAAAAAAAATTATCAATAAATTTTTTGCTGAGTAACTGGACCTCTTGCCTCAGTAAGCAGTGAGTGTTCACGTCAAAAGGTGGAATTTTGCTTGGTAATATTAAGGTCGGTTTAATTTCGTAGCCTTTTTTACTCGAGTTAGTAAGTCCTTAGGGGTGTCTTTACACCTAATGCCCTAAAACCATCTGGTTTGGGAGTCATTGACTCAACACTCGCTACATGGGTCAATTAGAAAGCTTAAGGGAACTAAATATAGCCGTGCCTTATTAAAAAAAAAAAAAAAAAAAGAGAAAAAAGAATAAAATAAAAACTATGCCTTTTCATTCATTTTTGATGGGAAATTCGGTGAATCTTGAGACATGGAGACCTTACACATTAGAGTTACTTGGAAGCTTCATTTTTATATGCTAATTCACCTTACACTGATTCAAGATTGTGATGCCTTATCCTGCCTTTTGTAAGTAATTAGATTTTAACATTTCTATTCATTGCGAAGATGGGTTTACCTTTTTAAGCTTGTTTATGAATGAATATCATGGTGATGTGTGCTCCTTAAATTTTTGGATACCATGAGTGATGACTTTATCTTTATGTTCTTAAGTCTTTTATTTTGTTTTGCTAAGGGACTAGCAAAATATAAGTTTGGGGGTATTTGATGAGTCTTAAATATTGTATATTTTAGACCCTTAACTTATATTTGTTATGCTCTTAGTTAGTAATATTTTACTTTATTTTACGTCTTTCTTGTGTTTTGTGTATTTTTACAGGTTGGTGGAGAAAATGAAGCATTTTAGGAGATTTGAAGCTTCTAGAGACATTGCGCTCGATCGCACGAGATATGCGATCGAGCGCACCTGCCTATGAACGAGCGCAAGGTCAACATCCCACATAGAAATAGTTGCTGTTCAGTGCGTCTGCGATCGATCGTAACAGACATGCGATCGAGCGCACATGCGATCGATCGCACCATTCTGCGATCGAGCGCACTCGGGCCAGTATCCCACAAATAATCTGAAACCTGCAGTGCTCCGTGACTCCCCTTATATAAACACCATCTGGCCTCATCATTCAGTGTACAAGTCCTGAGCCACTTTGGTGTTTACCGATGGACGTCCGTCAGCATTCTGGTGGATCCCGAAGGCATTGCTACCACGAGGGGAAGCGCCGCCCGTCAACGAGTGGAATTTCTCCCATGTAAAGTTGTTTATTTATTTCTTTATATTCAGTTGTTTTAGTTTAAATGTTTAGCACTTTTTATTATAGTTTTATAGTTATGAGTGGCTAGACTCTTCAGCTAAGGTTGAAGATGAAGCCCCGCCGTTGTTTGGCGTAGTAGTTCAGATTTGCTCGTACAAATCTGACAATTTTTAGTATAAATGTTCTGTCAATTATTTGAGTTAATCTTATAATTGATTGAGTTTAAATTGTCTGTTGGATTTTCTTTGTGTTTCATCTGATGGATACATTGAATGCTTTTCGATTAAATTGGATTCCCTTTGTGATTTGTTAAGAGCGGATACATCGGGTGCTTTTGGTTTAGTTGGGATATTCTTTGTTTTTTGTCTTATAGTTGGATTCATTGAATGTTTTGATAGGCTATATTTTTAGAACATGTATTCTTAACTTCGGTGGGGTGGATTCGGAAACCTTAGTGCTTTTTATTATTAGTTTTAAAATCAACTTAGTTTAGTTTTAATTTATTTTGTAATATCATTCTGAAATTTGGAACAAGGTTAAGATAGAGTTAGTTTAGATTGAAAATATACTTTCACAACGCAATTCCCTATGGATTCGACCTCGTACTTGCACAACGCTATACTGCAAACGACTCGTGCGCTTGCGAGTAATTTAAAACTCACAACAGAGAGTTCCCTAGTCAACCTGATCCTAACCCAAAGGAACAGTTTGCGGTGGGAAATTTATCAATTCCTATGCATTGGCAGGAACAAGTGCAATCAACTGTCCCATACTTGTCTGGGAGACAAGTGTACAATCAAGTGGAAGAGAACTCTACTATGCACCAAGGGCAAGAAAGTGGCAACAATGAGAAGAGAGATGCTGAGCCATCTACAGCCACTCGTATTATTAAGGATCTCCTTAGGTCATTTTTTCCTAAAGCGCCTTATCCTAAGAGGCTACAAGCGCCCAAGAAAGAAGGGAAGTCTGAGGACATTATGGAGGCATGCTTTGCTTAGTTTGGAGAGGATTTGAATTTAGATAAATTACTTGAGAAAACAAATACTATCTTGGAGTCTTCTCCTCGGGAGAGCAGTAAGACGGAGGACATTGTGAATGACTCCCGCATTGAGGACCCCCTAGAGGCATGTTTTACTCAATTTGGAGAGGATATGGATTTAGATAAATTACTTGAGCAAGCGAATGCCATTTTGGAGTCTCTTCCTCGGAAGAGCAATAAGACGGAGGAAACTACAACACCTGAACCCCCCAAGAAGGAACTTAAGCCTTTATCGGACAATCTTAAGTATAAGTTCCTAAGTCCAGCAGATTCTTTGCCTATAATTATAGCTTTAGATTTGGGTGATGCTCCAGAGGAGAAATTATTGGACGTCTTAAGAGAGCATAAGGAAGCTATAGGCTGGACTATTAAGGATGTCAAGGGAATCAACCCCTCGTTGGTAATACACACGATACAGTTGGAGGAGAATGCCAAGCCATCGAGGGAGCCACAAAGAAGTCTCAACTCTACTATGCAAGAGGTTGTGAGGGCAAAACATATTAAGTTGTTAGAGGCAGGGATCATTTATCCCATCTCTGATAGCAAGGGGGTGAGCCTGATTAAAGTCATGCCCAAACGTGCTGAATTGACGGTAGTAAATAAAGACGACGAGTTGGTTCCAACTCGAGTGCAGTCAAGATGGAGAAAGTGTCTGGACTACTGTAAATTGAATGCTGCCACTAGGCCTGATCATTTTCCATTCTGATTTATTGATCAGATGGTGGAGCGCTTAGTTGGGCAGGTTTACTAATGTTGGGTCTGGCTGAAGACGTTAAACTTAGCGCTCATGGGAGGCACCCCACAGCTTATCTTTTCTGTTTATTTATTTATTATTTCGCATTTTTATGATTAATGTTTGTTTCCAGTATTTTTTGTTTTCCAGTTTTTTTTTATTTTTCAGGGAGAATGCGTACTTCAGTTTAAGTTTGGGGGTATGCTATGAGCCATACCAGTCCAGATAGTTCTCCATATCTCAGGTCAGCTCTTTCCATATTAGTCACACATTGGGGTCAATGTGTAATTTAAGTTTGGGGGTATGGGAGACACATCACACACTTTGTCCTAATTTGTTGTCTTTTTTGTTGTAAAGATAAATGTATGTTCATGTTCGTCTAAAAATTTTGGTTGTTCTGAAAAATTGTGATGTGATTTCATTGGTGAGTTTAAAACTTTGAACACATGATCTGATGATAGAGTTTAAACTTTAGTTACTTACTTTAGGCATTTTCAAGAATTCACATGTTTGATCTAATCTAACACGAGCACATTAGCACATATTTGTGTGAGGTATTACAAGTGAGTTGAATGTATACGTTTCCTTGTCTTAACTGAAATCGAATGACTTATTGGATAAACACTTGGGCATATATAAAAATAAAAAATAAAAAATAAACAACTAATACTACTAATATTTATAATGATCATCATCAATAAACTTTCCACTGAGTAACTGGACCTCTTGCTTCAGTAAGCAGTGAGTGTTCACGTCAAAAGGTGGGAATTTTCTTCATAATGATCATTGCAAAACTTTCCGCTGAGTAACTGGACCTCTTGCCTCAGTAAGTGTTCACGTCAAAAGGTGGAATTTTGCTTGGTAGTATTAAGGCTGGTTTAATTTCATAACCTTTTTTACTCGAGTTAGTAAGTCCTTAGGGGTGTCTTTACACCTAATGCCCTTAAACCATCTGGTTTGGGAGTCATTGACTCAACACTCATTACATAGGTCAATTAGAAAGCTTAAGGGAACTAAACATAGCAGAGCCTTATGCTAAAAAAAAAACTACGCCTTCATTGTTTTTTCCGACGAGAAATTCTGTGGATCTTGAGATTTGAATATCTTGTACATTGAAGTTATTTGGAAATCTCATCTGTATATGCTAATTCACTTTACACTGATTCAAGCTTGTGATGTCTTGTCATGCCTCTTGTAAGTAATTAAGTTTTAAATTCTTATTCATT
Source organism: Bretschneidera sinensis (assembly GCA_023935145.1). NCBI lineage: Eukaryota > Viridiplantae > Streptophyta > Magnoliopsida > Brassicales > Akaniaceae > Bretschneidera > Bretschneidera sinensis. Next base: position 63,776,504 of record CM043699.1, on the reverse strand, counting down.
GTGAAGATGGGTTTGACTTATTTAAGCTTGCTCATGAATGAATCTCATGATTTTAAATGCTCCCTAAATTTTTGGATACCATGAATACTGAACTTATCTTTATAATCTTTGTTGTTTATTTAGTTGTTTATTTTGTTTTGCTAAGGGACTAGCAAAATGTAAGTTTGGGGGTATTTGATGAGTGAAAAATATTGCATATTTTGGCCACTTAATTTAAATTTGTTAGTTTAGGAATTTGTTACTTTGAGTTGTTTTCATTGTTTTTCAGGTTTACAAGCACTGGGAAAGGAGTTTCACTAAAATTTCCAGAATTGCCCGTATAGATCAATCATCTTTGAAAATTAAACTATATTGATTCAAGAAGAACCAGGATATAAGCCATGACAAAGGTCAGGCTGTGCGGGATTTCAGAATGAACAGAAGTTTTGAAGGGCATGTGAAGACTTAAATCCAACATCCCACATCGGTTGGAAACACATTTCTATATCCCACATCCCACACCGGATTGGAAACACATTCCACTTGTGGTATTTGCCTATATAAGACCCACTCCACTTCATCATTCAGTGTACAATTCCTGAGCCACTTTGGTGTTTACCGGTGGACGTCCGCTAGCATTCTGGTGGATCTCGAAGGCTTTGTCACCACGAGGGGAAGCGCCGCCCGTCAGCGAGTGGAATTTCTCCCATGTAAAGTTATTTATTTATTTCTTTACATTTAGTTGTTTTAGTTTAAATGTTTAGCACTTTTATTATGAATTGTAGTTTCATAGTTATGAGTGGCTAGACTCTTAAGCTAAGGTTGAAGATGAAGCCCCGCCGTTGTTTGGTGTAGTAATTCAGATTTGCTTGTACAAATCTGACAATTTTCAGTATAAATGTTTTGTCAATTATTTGAGTTAATATTATAATTGATTGAGTTTAAATTGTCTGTTGGATATTCCTTGTGTTTCATCTGATGGATACATTGAATGCTTTTCGATTAAATTGGATTTCCCTTGTGATTTGTTAAGAGCGGATACATTAGACACTTTTGGTTTAATTGGGATATTCTTTATTTTTTGTCTTATAGTTGGATTCATGGAATGTTTTGATAGGCTATATTTTTAGAACATATATGCTTAACTTCGGTGGGGTGGATTTGGAAACCTTAATGTTTTAATTATTAGTTTTTAAATCAACTTAATTTAGTTTATATTTCTTTTGCAATATCATTTACAATTCGGAACTAGGTTAAGATAAAGTTAGTTTAGATAAAAAAAATATATTTTCACAACGCAATTCCCTATGGATTCGACCTCATACTTGCACAACACTATATTGCAAACGACTCGTGCGCTTGCGAGTAATTTAAAACTCACAACAGGCCACATGATGAGAGTCATATAATGCATCTAAACAATACTTAATTGTTAGCATTTTAGGGTTGATCTCGATTGTAATCGCACTTTTACATGTTAATAACTCTAAAGTGATATTCATAAATCATTGACTTAATTCGATGCATTTTCAGGTGCTTTGAGTACAAAAGAGATGATAAAGCGATCCATGTTTAAAGCGCCAAAAGATCTTGGGTGATGGTGCTCGTATTTATCCAAGGTTTAGACATGTCCAAAAATGATTCAAAGATGGTTAAAGTCTAAACTAAGGTTGGAGTAATAAATTACAGTAAGTTAAAAGATTGCACACAAGTGTGTGCATCACTTTGGAGCAAGGTAAGGGTAAGCACACTAGTGTGTGCACTTCTGCATACAAGCTAAAGGAGTTTCACTAAATTGCCAGAATTTCCCGTACAGATCAATCATCTTTTCAGATTAAACTGTATTGATATAAGAAGAATCAGGAGATGAGCCATATATGTTTAGAAAGATCCAAAAGTCTGTTTTCTGGATAATTTTACGGTTCATAAAAAGGAGTTTTTTAGAGAAAGTTATGGCAGTTTTAGTAGACACAGGTCAAGCCTCCAGATCAGCATCCACCTTGCGCCGCGCCCCTCACTTTCCAGCACTGCACTCTCACTTTCCAGCGCTCCACCTCTCACTTTCCAGCTCCCACTCGGTCCAAGACCAAATTAGGGCTGCATAATGACATTTTATGGACCAAAATACCACTAACTACTTATGATCTATAAATAGATGCTTAAAGAGTGTGCAGCCAACATTCATTTCAAGAAAGGAGGAGAGAAAAAAGAGAGGATCCAAGGGATCCAAATCCAGCAGTCTTCCATTTTATTTCTAAGTTTCTTGAGGGCTTGAAATCAAGGGGGAGAGCATTCATATTGTTCTTCCAACTTGAACTCCATGGCCAAATCAAGGGGAGAGCATCCATATTGTTCTTCCACCTTGATTTCCATGGCCAACTAATCATCTTATAAGGGAAAGGGATGAATCTTTAGGGATTTATTGTTCTTTATTTCCTGTTCTTGATTCGGTTGTACGGATTTATTGTTGAATATTGTTTATGAATTACTCATTGATTAAGTAAGAAGGATTTGAGTTCATGTGATAGATGCACTTTTTATTCTTCTTCTTTTAGATTCTCTTAATCCGGTGATTGCATCCTTCTCCTCCATTGAGGTTGTTTGGATGTGATTGATTCCGATAGATTTATTTTACTGATTGTCCATTACTGCGATATTGTCATTGTGATATTGTCGTTTCTTGATAATCTTTAAGATCGGTCTTGTGTGCTTGAACCGAAATCAATGAGTAATTTGTAGCAATTATATTAGAGTTATAACTGCGCTAGATTGAATATATTTCGATTGCTTGTTTGGGATGTGAAACTTACAATCGAGATAAAATCAATTGAATCAAGAGTGGAAATAGGGAACGAACCTAAGGAGGATTCTCGAAACCTTGCTATTTCTTATTTATATTTCATTTACATTCACACAATTTTTCTTACATTATCTCATTATCAAAACCCAAAAATCTTTCATTTAACTTTTATTGTTCGTTTTAAGGTTTACACATTTTCCTTTGTACTTAACTTGTTTCCCTGTGGAATCGACACCCCAAAGTTGTACTACAACTACCGTGTTATACTTTGGGCGTTTAGTGACCACGGGTATGAGAATTGACGTTTAGTGAGCTACTTCTATGGGGGTCTTACCTATAGAGAACGCCAATTTGTAGAGATGATGTGTAATGGTGAATTCTTAGAGAAAGATCCTGATGAGGCTATAGAGTACCTCAATGAGCTTGCTGAAAAAGCTCACACTTGGACTGGACCTAGTGCTATTGAGAGCACAAATAGATCACGACCTATAGAGAACCCAAATGGTGGTGGAATTTACCATCTTAGGGAAGAGGATAACCTTAAGGCCAAGGTCGAGATGCTCACTAGAGAACTAGAGGTATCAAATACTAAAAGCTCAAAGCCAACACACGTGGTTAATTATGCAAAATCTTTTGAACCATGTTTTGTGTGTGGCGAGGTAGATCATCTCGCCTAAGAATGTCCCACATTTGCTAATATGAGAGGGATGTATAAGGAACATTGTAATGCCTTAGGCATGTACACGAAGCCTTCTACACCTTTCTCTAATACCTATAATCCAGGATGGCGAAATCACCCCAATTTCAGCTGAAAGTCTGAAAACTAGCAGCTTGCACAACCCCCTGCACCACATCTTGAACCATATCATGCACCCGTGTCTTCCAGGAGTTCTTTAGAAGACACTTTATATGCTTTTATTGAATTACAGGGGAAGACTAATCGAAGGCTTAAATCTTTAATTGTGCAGGTTGTTGAAGAACATAAAGAGATAAAGAGCCAAGTGTCCAAGCCGACGAGCTACTTCAGTGTGACTAAGCGAGGTAATTTCCCATCTCAAGCTCAGTCCAAATCCTATGGTCAGCCCCAAACGCAATAGAAGAAAGAGGAGGTGAATGCCACTGAGACACTTAGTGGTAAGTCGTTACACATCCCAACACCGAACAAATCAGAGGATGTGGATGACAACCACCAAGTATATACCCTCACCCATGGCTTCACAAGAGCATATATCGAGCCAAAATCTGCAGATGTTACTGATGACATCTTTAAGGTCTCTCCAAAGCACACAAGCAGCAAATTTAACAGTAAAGCAATTGTTGGTGCATTCAACTCATGTTTGTCTAGGAGGGAATAAGAGTGTCTGGCAAAAGACATAAAACTTAGCGCTTATTGGAGGCACCCCATAGCATATCCTTTTATTGTTATTGTTTTTCATAATTCTTTTTCTTGTTTATTATTAGTATTTTTTTTCCAGTTTTACTTTCGCATTTATTTTTCAGGGACAAATATACGAAGCAGTTCAAATGGCGGTGCGCAATTTTCAGATTCTGTGCATTTTTGGTTACAAAGGGAGTTTCCTTATCTTTTGCTTTCACATTGAGGACAAAGCCTACTTTAAGTTGGGGGTGGAGGAAACATATTCCTATTTTTCATGTTTTCATTGAACTGCTTGGTGTCATTTTACCTTTTTGTTTGTTTTTAGAATGCTTTGTGTTAACCTTGGAGTTAATTCATATGTCGATGGTATGAGCCTGATTGAGATAGCATATAGCGTTTAGAAGAAGTTAAATCTTGCTTCGCTTTGAGAATAAATTAAGTGTCAATTTTTCTTTGGTTTGAGACTCTGGTTTGTGGTAAGATTGCATGATTAGTCTAAAGTATTTGGAGAAGTTTTATGTGCGATTGTTTTATGAATACTTTTGCAGTCTCAACAAGCTCTAGAACTTATTTGATAATCGCTTGAGGCGAAAATCATAGAATACACACTACTTAGGATATGATGTAGGCCATTTTTAGACCATTTGAGCCTTTTTAAACTTACCATTGTTATATTTACTGCTAGTCACCACACCATGGAGAAAATTTCCTCACCTTTTTGCTTTATTTAAAACAACCTCCTTCTTCACATTTTCACCTTAAAAACCCCCATTTCTCTTTCCCATGGCTAACCATATAAAAAGCTTATTTTTTCTCACTTTTTACTTGATTTACCACACCTCAAAAGTTACAACACTTTTCCCATCTCTTCCCCATGGCCGACCAAGTCCTTCTTCCCCTTTTTATTTTGTTTTTTTAATCTCTTGAATAGCCCCCTTACTCCTCCTAAAAATACCCCATTTGTGTTAACACAACACACCAATACAAGTTAAGGCAAAATAATGCAAAAAAGAGAGAGAAAAAATATAAAGTTTAGAGAGAAAGAAAGAAGTGAAAAAGAGGGGAAAATAGGAAGAATAAGGAGATAAATACAACAAAAGAGAAGAGAATACTAAAGAAAAGTGAGAAAAGAGCAAAAATTGAAAAAAAAAAAAAAAAAAAAAAAGAACTACTGAAAGCTCTTCACCATTTTCGACCACCTTTTTGTTTTGGTTTTCTAATCTTCAATCAAACCATTCTTCCAACTTCACTAAGTCCACCAGAGAACGTGGATCTCTGAGGATAATCCTTGCATGTGGGATTTTTCTTTAGCAAAAAGGTTAGTCATATCTTTTTTGTTTGTAAAATAAATTATTAACATGATTTATGTGTTTAAACCAACTTGAAAATGGATTACATTAATTTAGCTCACTTATGAAAATTAATCTTAAGGTATTCACTAGTTTTTTAGCATTTATCTTCTCTTCACTAGTTATATGTTTTTCTTTAGTTAACTACTAGTCATAATGTAGTCCCATTTTGATAAATATAATTTTGAGTCAATGGTAGTTTTAAAGTTTTTTCCTTTAGTTTAGTCTTTTAAGATTTTTTATTGATTTATTTCACATCTTCTAAATTAGATATGTTATTTTAACTTGTTATTAACTATATGTAATAGTTAAATTCACTTGGTTTAATCTCATTTTTTAATTTACCTAGCTTAAGTAAATTAGTTTGACCTATCTAATTTAAGTAGTTTAGTTTCAATCCATCTAATTCAAACCAAGACACTTGCACACACATGCATACTTTTGCACGTACTTGCACACACATGCACACTTTTGCACATACTTGCACACACATGCACACTTTTACATGTATTTGCACACACATGCACACTTTTTCATGAACATAGCACACACATTTGCACGCTTGCACATACTTGCACACATGTTCACACTATTGCACATACTTGAACACATGTGCAAACTTTTGCACGCACCTAGAATATAGGTGTGCATGCTTGCACACACTTTTACACATGTTCACATTGTTGCACACACTTGTACACACCTAGAACACACGTGTGCATGCTTGCACACACCCCGCATGAACATGCACATACTTAGAATTAATTCGCATACCTACCACACATATTTAATTTAATCTTGAAGTTTAATTAATCTAGTTTAAAATAAATTAGTCCTAATCCATCTAGTCTGACTTACATAATTAATCTGGTTAGTTTAAATGTGCATACTTTAATTTAATTCTCGCTTTTAATCCATACTTTGCAAGTAGTTTTAATATTTTCTTTGTTTCATAGTTAAAGTAATTCTTTTCTTCTACATACTTTTATCACACTTATTTTTTACCGCACTACTTTAGAGTTGTTGTTTGGTGTCACTTTGTTTGAATATAAATTGTAAAATATGTGCTCGGCTTTATTATTATTTTATGGTAATAATACTTGAATTAAAATTTCAATTAATTTTTCTTGAAACACAAAGGGTTAGACTTCGGTATAGGTAAGAGAGAACGTTAAATCCTCACTCTTTGACACCTAAATCTCCCGAGTTTCAAAATTTCTCACATAGACCAATGACAAGGGATGTGATCCCCTTCAAGATCAAATGAGGGCTCCTCACTCATCATCCTTGCTTTGTGCTTGGATGAAAAACGACCCATTTGTCTAATAAATTTAAAGCGCACCCATCACGGGAGCCTCCGTACTACTTATAAAGGGTTTGTATTAGACTTGGTAGGTTTCACTTGCTTCCATATGCCTATTCATCGTAATCTATACCCTTATCATATCCAAATTCTTTAATAGAGTGACATTGGGTAACTAACCAGATGCAGGGGTCTTAAGCAAAAAAGAAGGGTACCTATACACGTTTTTAATTGAAATTAATTATTTAATTTTTATCTTCAAAAGGTTTAATTAAATTGATTTACTTATTAAGAATTGTTCTTAATTTCAAAATCAAAAGTTTTAAGAAATTTGAGTTTGATTAGGAATTGAAACTCTAAAATGCTTCTTACACTGGAATTATGAATTCTAATGAACAAATAATCTTAATATTATTTGGAATGTGATTAAGAAAAGTTTCTAAAGATCTAATGGGATTAGGAATGCAATATAAGAGTCATAACTAGAATATAATTGATTTTAATTTCATTATGCAATTTTATTGTATGAGTGGATTGTTGTGAGTTTTAAATTACTCGCAAGCGCACGAATCGTTTGCAATATAGTGTTGTGCAAGTGCGAGGTCGAATCCACATGGAATGCGTTGTGAAAATATCTTTTTATCTAAACTAACCTTATTTTAACCTAGTTCTGAATTGTGAAGTATATTTTTGCAAAACAAATATAAACTAAACTAAACTAAACTAAATTGATTTAATAACTAATGATGAAAACACTAAGGTTTCAGAATCCACCCCACCAAAGTTAAGCATATATGTTCTAAAAATATAGTCTATCAAAACATTCCATGAATCCAACTATAAGATAAAAAACAAAGAATATCCCAATTAAACCAAAAACGTCCAATGTATCCGTTCTTAACAAATCACAAAGGAAATCCAATTTAATCGAAAAGCGTTCAATGTATCCATCAGATGAAACACAAGGAATATCCAACAGACAATTTAAACTCAATCAATTATAAGATTAACTCAAATAATTGACAGAACATTTATACTAAAAATTATCAGATTTGTACAAGCAAATCTGAACTACTACGCCAAACAACACGGGGCTTCATCTTCAACCTTAGCTGAAGAATCTAGCCACTCATAACTATAAAACTGTAATTCATAATAAAAGTGTTAAACATTTAAACTAAAACAACTAAATGTAAAGAAATAAATAAATAACTTTACATGGGAGAAATTCCACTCGCTGACGGGCGGCGCTTCCCCTCGTGGTAGCAATGCCTTCGGGATCCACCAGAATGCTGGCGGACGTCCATCGGTAAACACCAAAGTGGCTCAAGAATTGTACACTGAATGATGAAGCCAGATGGTGTTTATATAGGGGAAGACCCGGAGCAATATGGGTTGCAGATTCGATGTGGGATACTGCCTGTGGGCGCTCGATCGCAATGTGGTGCGATCGATCGCAGGTATGATCGATCGCATATCTTGTGCGCACGATCTCATGTGCGCTCGATCGCATGTCTGCTACGATCGATTGCATATGCACTGAACTTCAAATATTTCGATGTGGGATGTTGACCATGCGCTCGTTCATAGGCAGGTGCGCTCGAGCGCAGGTGCGATCGATCGCATATCTCGTGCGATCGATCGCAATGTCTCCAGAAGCTTCACATCTCCTGAAATGCTTCATTTTCTCCACAAACCTGTAAAAATACACAAAACACAAGAAAGACGTAAAATAAAGTGAAATACTACTAACTAAGAGCATAACAAATATAAGTTAAGCGTCTAAAATATGCAATATTGAAGACTCATCAAATACCCCCAAACTTCTATTTTGCTAGTCCCTTAGCAAAACAAAATAAAAGACTCAATGAAAAACAAAGAACATAAAGATAAAGTCATCACTCATGGTATCCAAAAATTTAAGGAGCACACATCACCATGATATTCATTCATGAGCAAGCTTAAAAAGATAAACCCATCTTCACAATGAATAGAAACGTTAAAATCTAATTACTTACAAAAGGTAGGTCAAGGCATCAAAAGCTTGAATAAGTGTAAGGTGAATTAGCATACAAAAATGAAGCTTTCAAGTAACTCTAATGTGTAAGGTCTCTATGTCTCAAGATTCACCGAATTCCCCATCAAAATGAACGAAAAAGGCATAGTTTTATTTTTTTTATATATTTTTTTTCCTCTTTTTTTTATATAATAAGGCACGGCTATGTTTAGTTCCCTTAAGCTTTCTAATTGACCCATGTAGCGAGTGTTGAGTCAATGACTCCCAAACCAGATGGTTTTAGGGCATTAGGTGTACAAACACCCCTAAGGACTTACTAACTCGAGTCAAAAGGGCTACGAAAATAAACCAACCTTAATACTACCAAGCAAAATTCCACCTTTTGACGTGAACACTCACTGCTTACTGAGGCAAGAGGTCCAGTTACTCAGCGGAAAGTTGTAATAATATATATATATATTTTTTTTATATATATGCCCAAGTGTTCATCTAACAAGTCATCCAGTTTCAGTTAAGATAAGGAAAAATACACATTAAAATCACATGTCATACCTCACATAATTTGTGCTAATGTGCTCGTGTTAAATTATGTCAAACATGTGAATTCTCAAATGCCTAAGGTAAGTAACTAAATTTTAAAAATTTATCACTAGATCATGTGTTCAAAATGTTAAGCTCACCAATGACATCACATCACAGAAAATGTTTAGATCAACCAAAATTTCATGATAACATGAGTATGCATTTATCTTTACGACGAAAATACAGCAAATTAGGACAAAGTGTGTGATGTGTCTCCCATACCCCCAAACTTAAATTACACATCGACCCCAATGTGTGACTAATATGGAAAGAGCTGACCTGAGATATGGAGAACTATCTGGACTGGTATGGCTCATAGCATACCCCCAAACTTGAACTGAAGTACGCATTGTCCCTAAAAAATAAATACTGGAAAACAAAGAATACTGGAAACAAGCATTAATCATAAAAATACGAAATAATAAATAAACAGAAAAGATAAGCTATGGGGTGCCTCCCATGAGCGCTAAGTTTAATGTCTTCAGCCATACCCAACATTAGTAAACATGCCCAACTAAGTGCTCCACCATCTGATCAATAAATGGGAATGAAAAATGATCAGGCCTAGTGGCAGCATTCAACTTACGATAGTTGATACACACTCTCCAAATTGACTAAACACGAGTTGGAACCAACTCGTTGTCCTTATGCTGCACTATCGTTAATTCAGCACGTTTGGGCACAACATGAATCTGGCTCACCCATTTGCTATCAGAGATGGGATAAATGATCCCTGCCTCTAATAGCATAATATATTTTGCCCTCACATCCTCTTGCATAGCAGGGTTGAGCCTTCTTTGGGGCTCCCTCGATGGCTCAGCATCCTCCTCCAAATGTATCCTGTACGTCACCACCGAGGGGCTGATCCCCTTGACATCCTCAATGGTCCAGCCTATAGCTTCCTTATGCTCTCTTAAGACGTCAAATAATTTCTCCTCCAGAGCATCACCCAAATCTGAAGGTATAATCACAGGCAAACTGTCGACTGAACCTAGGAACTTATACTTAAGATTATCTGGTAAAGGCTTAAGTTCCTTCTTGGGGGTTTCAGGTGCGGCGGTCTCCTCCATCTTATTGCTCTTCCAAGGAGGAGACTCTAAAATGGCATTCGCTTGCTCAAGTAATTTATCTAAGTCCATATCCTCTCCAAATTGAGCAAAGCATGCCTCTAGGGGGTCCTCAATGCGGGAGTCATCTACAATCTCCTCCGTCTTACTGCTCTCCCGAGGAGGAGACTCCAAAATGGCATTTGCTTGCTCAAGTAATTTATCTAAATCCAAATCCTCTCCAAATTGAGCAAAACATACCTCCAGGGGGTCCTTAGTGCTTGATTCATTCACAGTCTCCTCAAGAATCTCCTCTATCAAGCATACATTTCTCACTTCATCATATTCATGTGGTTGCCTAGTGATATCAAAAATATTCAACTCCACTGTCATATTTTCGAAGGAGATCTTCATCACCCCTGTCCTACAATTTATCAAGGCGTTGGCAGTGGCTAAGAATGGTTGCCCTAGAATAACCGGTATTTGAATCTCTACATTCTGAACCAGCTCTGTGTCAAGCACAATAAAATCCACGGGGAAATAGAACTTATCCACTTTTATCAAAACGTCCTCAACTATTCCCCGTGGGCTTTTCACTGACCTGTCAGCCAATTGAAGCGTAGTGGATGTGGGCTTCAATTCTCCTAACCCCAACTGCAAATAGACTGAGTAGGGTAGAAGATTCACACTCGCCCCTAGATCTAAGAGAGCCCTCTCAATATGGCTAACTCCTATCGTGCAAGAGATGGTAGGACACCCCGGGTCCTTATACTTGATGGGTAGCTTGCACTGAAGGATTGAGCTGACCTGCTCAATCAAAAATGCATTTTTTGGGACATTTGTCCTCCTTTTGATAGTGACCAAGTCCTTTAGAAACTTGGCATATGATGGCATTTGATGGATGACATCCAAAAATGGGATATTGATTTGGACTTGTTTGAATACCTCCAGAATTTCCTCATACTTCCCTCCTTTCTTCGGCGCTTGTAGTCTCTCGGGGTAAGGTGCTCTAGGTACAAATGACCTAGGAGGGTCCTTCTCAGTAGGTGTGGCTGTAGATGGCTCAGCATCTCTCTTCTCCGTGTTGCCACTTCCTTGCCCTTGCTGCATAGCAGGGCTCTCATCCACTCGATTATCCACCTGTCTCCCAGACCTCAGTGTGACAATTGATTGTACTTGTTCCACCCCGTGCGTAGGAGTTGATGAACTCTCAACCATATATTGTCCTTTCGGGTTAGGCACGGGCTGACTGGGGAACTTCCCCTTCTCTCTCTCACCCAAGTAACTTGCAATTTGCCCTATTTGATTCTCCAACTTGGCAATTGCTTGGGTGTTTACCACTGTTGCACTCCTCACATCACTCATATTTTGGCTAGTCGCCTTCATGAACTCCTTAAGGGTGTCCTCTAGCGACTGTGAAACTGGCGCTGGTGTTTGAGCGGGTGCGTGGTAAGCAGGTGAAAGTGCTGGATGGGCAGAACGACCATGATTAGGAATTTGTGGGGCAAATCTGGGAGGACATTGATTTTGAGCATGATGAGGGGCTCCTCCCTGATTCATTGGTTGGCTCTGCCTCCATTGGTTCCGCTACCCTGGATTGTACGTCTCGGAGTACGATCCATTTGACTACCTTCGAAAGTCATCGAAAGCATTTCCTTGTTCCATATGATACTCGGCACAAGCCAGCATTGATGGGAAATTTTGTGCTAGATGCATGGGACTAGCACAGATGGAACAGCTTTAAACATTGAATGTGTTGGCAGCATTGATGGATTGGCTCATAGTGAGAGCGTCAATCTTCTTGGTGAGGGCATCTAACTTTATCCTCAATTCAGCGTCCTCCCTGAACTCATAGATGCCTCCCCTCTTAGGAGCACGAATGGACTTATCTCGACAGCTTGAAAAATTCCACTACTGTGAGTTGTCGGACAACTTATCCAACGCCATGTATGCTTCATCTCCTATTAGACTCAAGAATGCCCCCCCATTCATAGACTCGATCATGCTACGGTTGGGTTGAGTCAACCCTTGGTAGAAGAATTGAACGAGTCCCCAGTTCTCATATCCATGTGGAGGGCATCTGATCAGTAACTCTTTGAAGCGCTCCCAACTCTTAGAAAATTTTTCATCCTCATCCTGAGTGAAAGAGCTAATCTCCTTTCGGCACTCATTCACTCTAGACATTGGGAAAAACTTATGATAAAATTTGCTAAGCAGGTTTTCCCAAGATGTAATAGACCCGGGCGTGTTGGAATCCAACCACGCCCTAGCTCTATCGTGAAGAGAAAAAGGGAAGAGTCAAAGATGGACTGACTCTTCAGAGAAGTTTTGGAATTTGAATGTGGCACAAATGTCTTTGAACTTCTTCACATGGCTATAAGGATTTTCTAGATCTAAGCCATAGAATGAGGGTAAGAGTTGGATGACATGTGGCTTAAAGTCAAAGTGGGTGGCATTGGTCGGTGGCAACACTATGCAAGAGGATGAGTTAGTCGCAACGGGTGCGAACAAGTCCCTAAGAGATGTAGTGAAGTCCACGTTCCAAGCTCTAGGTTGCTCTACATGTTCAGGATGATTTGCATTCATATAGTTCTCTGTCATCTCAACAGTCTCTCTCTCAACTAGCGCTCTTTTCTGTCTCCTAAGAGTTCTTTCTAAGTCAGGATCCAAATGTATCAAATCTAAGTCCAAGGATCTCCGACCAAGCATACACCAACAGAAAAAGCACTAAAGTAAACTAACCAGCAGAAACTTGCAGAATAAAATAAAATAACTGCACAAACAGCAAACACACTACTCACAAAATGAGCCAACAAAAAATTTTAAAATTTTTTTTTTTAACTAACTAGTAGAAAAATAAAATTAATTCAGACCAAAAATTTTCACAAACCAAACAATTCCCCGGCAACGGCGTCAGAAACTTGTTGTGAGTTTTAAATTACTCGCAAGTGCACGAATCGTTTGCAATATAGTGTTGTGCAAGTGCGAGGTCGAATCCACAGGGAATGCGTTGTGAAAATAGCTTTTTATCTAAACTAACCTTATTTTAACCTAGTTCTGAATTGTGAAGTATATTTTTGCAAAACAAATATAAACTAAACTAAACTAAACTAAATTGATTTAATAACTAATGGTGAAAACACTAAGGTTTCAGAATCCACCCCACCAAAGTTAAGCATATATGTTCTAAAAATATAGCCTATCAAAACATTCCATGAATCCAACTATAAGACAAAAAACAAAGAATATCCCAATTAAACCAAAAGTGTCGAATGTATCTGCTCTTAACAAATTACAAAGGAAATCTAATTTAATCGAAAAGCATTCAATGTATCCATCAGATGAAACACAAGGAATATCCAACAGACAATTTAAACTTAATCAATTATAAGATTAACTCAAATAATTGACAGAACATTTATGCTAAAAATTGTCAGATTTGTACAAGCAAATCTGAACTACTACGCCAAACAACGGCGGGGCTTTATCTTCAACCTTAGCTGAAGAATCTAGCCACTCATAACTATAAAACTGTAATTCATAATAAAATTGCTAAACATTTAAAATAAAACAACTAAATGTAAGGAAATAAATAAATAACTTTACATGGGAGAAATTCCACTCACTGACGGGCGGCGCTTCCCCTTGTGGTAGCAACGCCTTCGGGATCCACCAGAATGCTGGCGGACGTCCACCGGTAAATACCAAAGTGGCTCAGGAATTGTACACTGAATGATGAAGCCAGATGGTGTTTATATAGGGGAAGACCTGGAGCAATATGGGTTGCAGATTCGATGTGGGATACTGCCCATGTGCACTCGATCGCAATGTGGTGCGATCGATCGCAGGTACGATCGATCGCATGTCTTGTGCGCACGATCTCATGTGCGCTCGATCGCATGTCTGCTATGATCGATCGCAGATGCACTGAACTTCAAATATTTCGATGTGGGATGTTGACCATGCGCTCGTTCATAGGTAGGTGCGCTCGAGCGCAGATGCGATCGATCATATATCTCGTGCGATCGATCGCAATGTCTCCAGAAGCTTCACATCTCCTGAAATGCTTCATTTTCTCCACAAACCTATAAAAATACACAAAACAGAAGAAAGACGTAAAATAAAGTGAAATACTACTAACTAAGAGCATAATAAATATAAGTTAAGGGTCTAAAATATGCAATATTTAATACTCATCATGGATGATTATTGGCCAAGACCTTAGCAATTGGTTGAATTTATTAGTATTATTTTGGTTATTCAATTTTTAAATGGAATTTTCCTACCTTGCCTTGTCTTATTTCTCTCAGTGTAAATTTCTATCTCCCTCAAATGTAACTCCCCTTGACTTATGATTAAGATTTCTTATATATTTGATATGTATAGTTACTTAGGATTAGATAGAATTTAATTGAGGCAAATCAAAGAATGTAAAAGGAAGCATGATGGATCATTTAAAGATTGAAAACCCATGATTGTATGGGATATATTCATGTAATAATTACCTAGGGGTTGACCAAGTGATTTGCTTAATTAGCTCAAGTAAATCACGCTCAGTAAGTCAATAGTCATCCACTTAGGTAAAAATAAATATGCATGCGATGTATGTATGTTATGTCATTTATATGTATTTGATGCATGTTAAATGATGAGAAACATAAAAAACCCAAATCCTTCATGTACAAAATTAAATATTAAGTTGCAAACGAAGATCATTAGGAATGATTGTTTGTAGCCTTCCACCGTTATAGTCAATATGATAATTTCTTATTAGTATATATTTCTTATGCTACCATAAGGTTTACACCCTTAAGAAATTTATATTACCTATTAAAACATGTGATGTACTCGAGGTAAACAAATGCTATAACTTTGTTGCGTTACCATAAGAGTTATATCACTAATTTATATTCGTGAGGAATGGTGGGTTTGACTTAACTAAAATGTATATGATTTGTTGTGCTACCATAAGGTTATATGCATTTAAGAGGCTAAACTATGATTGAGAATTACTTGGGATGCAAATGATAAAAGTTATTTACCTATCTAGTACCTTATTGTTTGTTGCATTACCGTAAGGCTATAATGTTTAAGTGATAGAATTGTGATCCCCACTAGGAAACCTTCCAAAAGGGCTTTATGCTTTCCACATTGAGGATAATGGGAATCGAAAATAAGAGTACAATACATAATTTAGATTACAGACCAAATCTTTATGGTAGTTAATAAAATGAATAAATATTAATTTATATGTTGTTACATTAAGTTTATATCGTAATGGCTAATCTCAACCCACAATTTAGAATCCTTGATACAAACAAGCTTACTAGGTCAGACTTTCTTGATTGGATAAGGAACTTTAGAATTGTTTTCAATTTTGAGGAAATAGCCAATGTTCTTGATCGATCACTCCCAACTAATCTTGTCGAGAATGTTCTGAAAGAAGAGGTCATTATTTATGAAAAAAAGATAAGGGGATGACATGAAGGCAAAGTGCTACACGCTAACATTTATGTCTAATGAGCTTAAGAAGCAACATAATAAATTTAAAAGGGCATTTGCGATATTTCTTCATCTACAAGATTTGTATGGTGAGCATAGTGGTAATGCAAGGTTCTAAATCTCTAAAGTCCTCTTTATGGCTAGGATGCCCGAAAGACCATCAGTTTATCAGCGTGGATTGCAGATGATCAACTATATTAAGCAACTAGATAGGCCCGAATTTCATATGGATGCAGGGTTGAGTAATGACTTGATTCTATAATCCTTTCCAGACTCATTTTCTCAGTTCAATAGTTATGTTTCCAGAACTTGTAAACATGTTGAAGACTATTGAGAATATGATCAAGAAAGGCAAAACAACTATTATGGTTGTCGATAGAGTTTTTTTCTCTAAGCCTAAAGGTAAGAAAGTCTTGAAGAAGAAAAATTAAAAATTAAGAGCCAGAAATGATTGAATTATAAGATGTGGCTGGAAGTATATAATCGAGTACTTCTAGTAAATTTAATTCACTGAGCTTATGAAGCTCACTCCTCATTGTTAAATAATTTCATGTAGCAGTTAGGACAGATAGAATATTAAGCTGAGATTCAGACCGAATCATTTTCTATAAGCCACGTGGTCCACATCCTCAGACTAACGGAAAGATAAAAAAATATTTGTAAATATTCATGCATAATATGTTGTATATAATGTTTCAGTTGAGATCTTAATAATGTAACTCCTCTGTTGAGGGTTGAGGATTTATATATGTAGATAATTTCAGTTGATGTTTTATATTGTTGCATATATGTGTCTTGCTAGGATTTTAAAATGTGACGACATCGTCTCGGGGGTGGCCAACCCGGGATGGGTCGTTTAATCTATTCATACTCTAGCAGATATTTTGCCTCCCCTTAGCTTTCTAAAATCTTTAGAGAGTAAATTCTCTTCCTTTTTTTGGAATTCAGGATTTCAAGTTAGAAAAAAATGGATCTCATGGGACCGTATTTGCAAACCTCTTGATGAAGGTCTAGGTATTAGAAGACTAAATGAAATTCATAAGAGTCTTTAATCCAAATTAGCTTAGAATTTTTTACAATCTAATTCTTTATGGAGTTCTTTTATGAGGAGAAAGTATGGAATCTAAATTCTGGGTCTTAGGGTTCCATCGTTTGCTTCAAAAATTTGGAAATCTATAGCACTATCTTTCCTTTATTTAAAAGAACAATCTATATGGATTTTAGGTGATGGATCTATAAATTTTTGGAACAATAAATGGAATAGTATGAATATCTCTATTGATTTTCCTCCTTTCGAGTCTTCTTCTTTTAAGGAGGTTGTTGAAGATGTAGATAAAATGAACATAATTAAATCAGATTTTCATCTATTATTTGATGCTGCAAAAGCCGTTAATCTTAATGGTACACATAATAAATTAATATAGACACATTCTCAATCAGTTATATTTACAACTAAAGAATATTAGAACAAAATTAGAATTAAAAATAGACCTTTTAAATGGGCCAAAAAAATATGAAACATTTGGATTCCACCAAAAGTAAGTTACTTTATTTGGAAATTGATTTTTGGTGGCCTCTCTGTAGACTCAAAAATAAAAGAAGTAGGCGTCCATTTGGCTTCTAAATGTTCATGTTGTCATTTAAGCAACATTGAAATATCACCTTTTTTTTTTCATAGTATTCTTGCTAATGTGGTTTGGGATTATTTTGGTGTTAGATTTGATGTTAATCATGCTCATTCCATTCATGCTTTATTTGATAATTGGCTCAGTAATAATTCTCTATCATCTTAATTTGGTATCACTCATATTTGTACTTTATTATGGGGATGCTGGAATATTTGGAGGATGCATAATGAAATTAGACAAGAAGGTAAATCTATTTGTTTAAAAATTTGATTGCTCGTACTAAAGAAGGTATAATGGATAGTTCTAAGTTTATTAAGCCTAAATCTTCTATACCTTTTCATGAAATGTTATGCATTAATGCTATTAACATTAAAATCATCTCTCTCTCAATTCATAAAGGTATTTGGATTCGATGGAGCCTTGTGCCTCCTGGACAAATTAAACTTAACACTGATGGTTCTTGTTCAGCTAAAGGTAGTGCGGGCGGGGGGATATTTAGAAATGGATTTTCATTCCTTCTAGCTTATTCTTACTCATTTGAATCTTGCTCCAATAATAAAGCGGAAGCACTAGCCCTTTTATCTGGTTTGAAATTAATGCATGAACATAATTTTACTTTGACTATCGTAGAATGTGATTCAAAATTACTTGTTTATTTAATTCTTGGTTTATGTACTTGTCCATGGGATTTGAAGTACATAACTCGAGAAATTAAATCACTAAATACTACACACATGACTATTACCCATATTTTTCGCGAAGCCAATATGCTTGTGGACTCTTCATAAGAGTCAGAAAATGCATCTTAATAGTGTTTATTTGTTAGCATTTAGGGTTGATTTAGGGCTCGATTACACATTTATGCTTTAATAATTCTTAAGTGTCATTCTTAGTATATTGATTTATTTCGATGCATTTTTAGGTATTTTGGGTTTTAAAGAGATGGAAAAGCTAACGTTGATTAAAGCACAAAGATTCTATGCATGTTCCCAAGCATTTGAAAAAGAGTTTCACTAAATTGCCAGAATTGCCCATACAAATCAGTCATTTTTGTGGATTAAAATGTATTGATTCAGGAAGAACCAAGCAATAAGCCATATACTCTTGAAAAGATCTGGATGTCTATTTTCTAGAGAATTTTACAGCTCATAAATATGATTTTTCTAGAAACAGTTATGGCAGTTTTAGTAGACAAAGGTTAGGCTGTGCGTGATTTCAGCATGACAGATCAGTCATTTTGCGGATTAAACTGTATTGATTCAGCAAGAATCCAGAGATGAATCATATATGCATGGAAAGATCCGGATGTCTATTTTCTGGAGAATTTTACAGCTTGTAAATATGATCTTTCTAGAGAAATTTATGGCAGTTTTAGTAGACAAAGGTCAGGCTGTGTGATTTCAGCGTGACAGATCAGTCATTTTGCGGATTAAACTGTATTGATTTAGGAAGAACTAGGAGATGAGCCATATATGCTTAGAAAGATCTGGATGTCTATTTTCTGATGAATTTTATGGCTCATAAATATGATTTTTCTAGAGAGAGTTATGGCAGGTTTAGTAGAAAAAGGTCAGGCAGAACCGGGCCTGGACAACATCAGAAGCACACAACCTAAACAGAAACCCTAGGGTGACTTTTCTATCTACAAAACTGTCTCCATATAGCTATATATAGGAATCTAGACTCAGAGAATAGGAGACGAGAGTTTTTGAAGAGAGCTTCTATCTTCTTATTCTTCAAGGTGATCAAGGATGAACTCCATGTCCAACTAAACTCCAAGCAAGGCGAAAGGATGAGTTTCTAGGTGTAGTTGTTCTTATTTCTATCTTTGATTTAGTTGTATGGATTGATTATTAAACATTGTTTATGATTTACTCTTTGATTAAATAAGAAGGATTTGAATTCATATGACAGTTGCAATTTATGTTCTTCTTCTCTTAGATCTTCTTAATCCGGTGATTGCATTCTTCTTCTCCATATAAGTCTAGTCAAGCTTTTCTTGTGTCAAAGTTGTCAGATGAAATTGATTTCGGTAGATCTATCTTATAGGTTTGTCCATTAATGCAGTATTATTATTAAAATATATTGTCGCTTCTTGATAATTTATAAGATAGATCTTATGTGTTTGAATTGGAATTAAGGAGTAATTTATGACAATTACATTAGGGTATTTATGCGCTTTGATTGAATATTTACCAATTTCTTGTTTGGGATGTGAAACTAGTAATTGAGATAAAACATTTGAGTCAAGATAGGAATAAAGCAATGAACTTAGGAATGATTCCTTACATTAGGGTACTTATGTGCTTTGATTGAATATTTACCATTTGCTTATCTGGGATGTGAAACTAGTAATTGAGATAAAACATTTAAGTCAAGATAGGAATAAGGCAATGAACTTTGGAAGGATTCCTGGATCCTTGTTATTTCTTTATTGAATTCTTCATTATATTTTCACAACTCTTTTATTTAATTTCATTCGTAAAACTCATATTTTCTTATTTGAACTT
Source organism: Bretschneidera sinensis (assembly GCA_023935145.1). NCBI lineage: Eukaryota > Viridiplantae > Streptophyta > Magnoliopsida > Brassicales > Akaniaceae > Bretschneidera > Bretschneidera sinensis. Next base: position 63,756,410 of record CM043699.1, on the reverse strand, counting down.
TATCGTTTAGTGTTAAGGTTTACACTTTCTCTTGTAATTTGCTTTCCTCGTGGGATCGACACCTCAGCTATACATAATAATCGTGTGTTATTTTGAGCGTTATCAAATTTTGGCGCCTTTGCTGGGGAACTACGCTTAATTACAAGGAAGATTGTCAACTTTGAGACAAGACGGTAACATTATTCTTTGCTCTTTGTTTTGATTTTCTGTTTTGATTTGATTTTGTTTTCTTTATTCATCTCCCCTCTAATTCCTTTGGTGTATGCGTAGACTTAGAGATAAGCGAGGTAGATTCATTAAAAAACCCGAAATAGAGTTACCCTCTCCTTCTTTGTCCGATAGTGAAAGCTCGCCTAAATCAAATCATAGTGTACACCCAAACAAGAATTTAGAGAATTTTGTTAACATGGCCAACAATAACAATTGGAATGTTGCTAGGACACTTAAGGACTACTTGCACCCTAGCCGAATGACCACACCATCTTGTATCATGTTCCCCCCTAATGTTCAACAACCTGAGTTTAAGCCGGACATGATTCAATTGCTACCAACTTTCCATGGATTAGAGAATGCAAACTCTTATGTCAGGGAATTTGAGGAAGTAGTAGCAACCTTTCAAAGTAGGGCCGATATGTTAGACACCGTCAAACTTAGGTTTTTCCTCTTTTCGCTTAAAGATAAGGCCAAGGTTTGGTTGTACTCATTAAGGCCTAGTTCTATAGGTAGTTGGGTTGAGATGGCACAAGCCTTCTTCCAAAAGTATTTCCCAACCCATAAGACTAATAACCTCAAGAGACAAATCTCAAACTTTACACAAAAAGAGAGTGAAACCTTATATCAAGTTTGGGAACATTTTAAAGACCTTTTGAATTCTTGTCCACACCACGGGTATGAGAGTTGGCGGTTAGTTAGCTATTTATATGATGGACTTCTAAGTAGGGAAAGATGATTTATAGAAATGATGTGTAATGGAGATTTTCTTCAAAAAGATCCCGACAAAGCCATAGATTTTTTAGATGACTTATTAAAAAAAGCCCACACTTGGATGGGACCCAATGCCATAGAAAGTACCAAGAGAAACCAAACCGCTGAAATTTATAAACTTAAGGAAGAGGATAGCCTTAAAGCCTATTCAGAGGTCCTAACTAAGGAAATTAAGGTTTTAAAAACCAAGGATGCTAGAGCCCCCGAACTAGCTGCTAGGGTAGAGTCCCACGAACCTTGTTTTATGTGTAATGGGGTAGATCATGTACTTAGGGATTGTCCAACCTATTTTAAGATGAAGAAAGAGTGCAATGCTTTAGGTATACCCTTTAAGAAAACATACTTACCCTACTCTAACATCTTCAATCCCGGTTGGAAGAATCACCCTAATTTTAGTTGGAGATCCGATACAACCTTCTACCTAATCTAGTACCCAATGGAGACCGGAAGCAACTTCATCTAATGCACCACAACAATCTTTACCTTTGAAAGATGCTTTTAATTCATTTATGCAGCTACATACCTAGAGTGTGGAAGAGTAAGGCAAGATAAATCAATGGTTGCTCCTCTAGCAATAAGGGGTCAAAGAAGAAGAAAAGGTGATAAAAAAGCCAACTCACCAAGTTGACTAATTTGTTGACGGTTTAAGAGCAAAGTCATTTTCCATCGTAGCCACAACCTAATCCAAGAGGATAACATATGGCACAAACCTCCAATCCCGACAATCAAAATGTTAAAGAGGTTAATGCTATGACTACTCGCAGCGGTAAGGAAATTAATGGACCCACTCTACCATCAAGCTTAATTCCTAACACCATGAGTAATAAGGATGAAGCCCCCAAGGAACAAGATGCCCATAGTGATTCCATACCGGTGCCTTTCCCTCAAGCACTCATTAAACCTAAGGACAGAAATTCGGCATTAAAAGGTGAGATTCTTGAGCAACTTAAGCAAGTTAAAATTAACCTTCCTTTTCTTCATGTCATAAAACAGTTTCCCAACTATGCTAAAGTCATTAAGGATCTTTGCACACTCAAGAGGAGACACAATGTCAAGAAGATGACATTCTTAATAGAGCAAGCAAGTGCAGTAATTGATAGCAAGACACTGCCCAAGTATAAAGATCTGGGCTGTCCTACGGTGGCTTGTCAAATTGGAAACAAAGCTTGTGGCCAAGCAATGCTAGATTTGGGGGCTAGTGTGAATCTCATGCCCTACTCCGTTTACTTGTAACTCGATCTAGGTGAGATCAAATCGACTTCCGTGGTACTTCAATTAGCAGATCGGTCGGTAAGAAAACCAAAAGGTATTGTGGAAGATGTCTTAGTGCAAATTTCCTTGCCACTGAAGGAAATTTTGACATCTTCCACAATACCTTCAATGTACAATGTTTCCACAAAGACATCTTCCATAAACCAAGTATCGATCGGTAAGAAGGAAAACCATTTCTATTGTGAACACAAAGTCAAAATTTCCTTCGATACTTGGAAGACCATTCCTTGCCACTGAAGGAATTGTCTAATGACATTATTATTTGAAAATATGACTCTAGAGATGAATGTTTTCTGAGTCTCAAGGCAGTCACATGAAGAGAATGAGTGTTTCGACACTTACATGATCGATGAGCTTATTTTGGAGCATGAGAACATTAAAGATAATTCTATTCTTTGGAATTCCTTCTTAATAATTTTGATTTTGATGATTCTTCAATTTATCCTTATGTCATTGATGTTTTTGATAAGTCGCATGGATTTATTAAGAAATCATGGCAACCATGCTTTGAGGAGTTGCCTAAAGAGAGAGAGACACCCAAACCATCTTTCGAGGAGACACCAACGCTTAATTTAGCTCTGCTACCCAAAGGGCTCAAACATGCCTTCTTAGGCCCAGGTGATACCTTTCCAGTTATTATTTCTTTCGAACTTAGTGATGTTCAATGTGATTAATTGTTGAATTTGTTAAGAGAGCATAAATTTGCATTAGGTTGGACTATAGCCGACATCAAAAGTATTAGCCCTTTAATTTATTCCCATAAGATTTATCTAGAAGAAGGAGCTAACTCTCGTAGAGACCCACAAAGAAGGCTAAATCCAACTATGAAAGAGGTAGTTAAGAAAAAAGTCTTAAAGCTATTAGATACGGGAATTATATATCCAATATCCAATAGTAAGTGGATTAGTCCAACTCAAGTAGTTCTTAAGAAAGACGGGGTGACCGTGGTAGAAAATGAAGAGGGGGTGTTAGTACCAACTAAGGTAGTGACCGGGTGGCATATGTGCATTGATTATAGGAAATATAATTCGGCTACTCAGAAAGACCATTTTCCCCTTCCATTCATAGATCAAATCTTAAAACGTGTGGCTGGTCATCCTTTCTATTGCTTTTTAGATGGGTATTCGGGATACTACCAAATAAGAATTGCCTTAAAGGATCAAGAGAATACCACCTTTACTTATCCTTTTGGTACTTTTGCTTTTCGTAGAATGCCCATTGGTTTGTGTAATGCACTGGCTACTTTTCAAAGATGCATGATGAGTATTTTTAGTGACATGGTTGAAAAATGTATGGAAGTGTTTATGGATGATTTAACTGTGTTTGGAACTTCTTTTGATTCATGTTTACCTAACTTGAAAAATGTTTTGTGTATGTGTGAAGAGAAGGGCCTTGTGCGTAATTGGGAGAAGTGCCATTTTATGGTGTCTTCCGGAATAGTTTTGGGCCATATAGTGTCCGAAAAGAGGATAGAAGTGGATAAATCGAAAATTGAATTAATCTTTAAACTATCCACTCCTAAGAATATTAAAGATGTTAGGTCTTTTCTAGGGTATGCCGGGTTTTATAGAAGGTTTATTCAAAATTTTATTGCTATCTCTAGACCTTTATGCAACCTTTTGTTGAAGGATACCGAGTTTAAGTAGAGCCCCGAATGTGAGAAAGCCTTTAGGACACTTGTCTCTAAGCTTACAACTGCCCTTATTATGCAATCACCTGATTTTACCTTGCCTTTTGAGATTATATGTGATGCTAGTGACTATGCTTTAGGGGCTGTTTTAGGACAAAGAAGGGAGGGAAAACTATTTTTTGTTTATTAGGCTAGTAGAACCTTGAATTATTCTCAAATGATGTACACCACAACCGAGAAAGAATTACGAGCTGTAGTATTTGCATTGGATAAATTTTGCTCTTATTTAATTGGTTCACCTATCACTATATTCACGAATCACTCTGCCCTTAAATTTTGTTTCTCAATAATGGATGCTAAGGCCCGTTTAATACGTTTAATTTTGCTTTTGTAGGAATTTGACTTGACCATCAAAGACAAAAAGGGGGTAGAAAATGTTGTGGCAGACCATCTATCTCGTTTGGAATTTAAGAATGATACCGACATTTTGCCCATTCACAAAGCCTTTCCGGATGAGAAATTATTTGCTGTCCTTTGTCACACACCATGGTATGCCAACATTGCAAATTACTTGGTTTCTCATCAAGTTCCATCTACATGGGGTTCGCAAGAAAAGCGTAAGTTTTGGCTAAGTTCAAGAATATCTTTTTAAATATTGCCCCAATCAAATAATAAGAAGATGCATTCTGGATATGGAAATTGATAGTGTGTTAACTTTTTATCATACCTATGCTTGTGGTGGTCATTTTTCTATTAAAAAGACAGCCGCAAAAATTTTGCCATGTAGTTTTTATTGGCTTACTTTATTCAAGGATACTAATGAGTTTTGTCGTTCATGTGAAAAACGTCAAAAGCTAGGTTCATTGTCCCACCGTCATATGATGCCTCTCAACCCGATCTTAGTGGTGGAAATCTTTGATTGTTGGTGGATCGATTTTATTGGACCATTCCCACCTTCTTTTGAGTATCTTTACATTTTGCTTGCCGTTGATTATGCTTCTAAATGGGTTGAAGCTATACCTTACCACACTAATGATAATAAAGTTGCTGTTAAATTTCTTAAAGATCATATTTTATCTAGGTATGGTACTCCACGTGTTATAATTAGTGATCAAGGGTCACATTTTTGTTACTGTTCTTTTGAGGCTTTGATGCGCAGGTATGGAGTCACCCATAAGGTTTCTACAGCTTATCATCCACAAACCAATGGCCAAGTGGAACTAGCAAATAGAGAGATTGAGCGAATACTTGAAAAAACAGTAAATCCAAATCGAAAAGATTGGTCTTTGCGCCTATCAGATGCGCTTTGGGCATATCGGACAGCATACAAGACTGTTCTTGGAGCATCTCCTTATCGGTTAGTATTCGACAAAGCATGGCACTTACCGGTAGAACTTGAGCATAGAGCATATTGGGCTATTCAAAATTTTAATTATGACTTGAAGATGTCCGGTGAGGAGAGGAAAATGCAACATTGTGAACTTACAGAGTTGAGGAATGATGCATATGATAATGCTAAGGACTTAAAGTCAAGAATGAAAGCGGTACATGATCAGAAAATACTTCGAAAAATTTTTGAATAAGGTAATCGAGTTTTTCTTTATGATTCTCGGTTACACTTCCGTCCGGAAAAATTGCGATCACGATGGAAGGGACCTTATGTTGTGAATAGTGTTTTTCCAAATGGAGTGGTAGAAGTTGAAGATCCCTCCGACGGTTGTGCATTTCGAGTTAATGGCCAGAGGTTGAAGCTCTACTTGGAACATGAACGTGTTGAAGATAGGCCCAAAGAGATCTCTTTGGTGCCCCCGGTTTATCCTTCTTAATCAGGTACTTTTATTCCATTATACATTAGTTTTATTTTTTTTCATTTTTATTTATTTATTTAGTTTTCTTTACTTTTTTTTTCTTTCTTTCTCTCGACTTTTTTCTTTCACATTGGGGACAATGCAAGTCTTAGGTTGGGGGGGTGGAGGAAACAAATTTCCTATTTCATACCATTGAATTATTTGGTGTCACTTTCCCTTTTTCATTTTAATTCGTTTGTTAGGATAAATTATTAGAAAAAAAAAATATTTCTTGAAAAATTGAATTTTTTTAAAAAAATTAGGTTTAGTTTGTTTGTTTTTAGTATGTTTTGTGTTAGTTTTGGAGTTAATTTACATGTCAATGATATGATTATAATTGAGATAGTATATAGCTTTTAGAAGAAGTTAAATCTTGCTTCGGTTTGAGAATAATTTTAAGTATCGATCTTCATTTAGTTTGAGACTCTGGTTTGCGGTAAGATTGCATGATTAGTCTAAAACATTTAGAGAAGTTTTATGTGCGAATGTTTTGTGAATACTTTTGCGGTCTCGACAAGCCCTATAACTTATTTGATAATAACTTGATGCGAAATCCTAGAATGCACACTACTTAGGATATGATGTAGGCCATCTTTGGACCGTTTGAGCCTTTCAAGCTTACTTTTGTTATATTTATCGCTAGTTACCTGTTTGAGCCTTTTTTTTTAAAAAAAAAAATTAGCCTTATTCCTTTCAATAGCCCATTTACTAACCTTTATGAGACTAAAAATATTTTATCCTTACCTTTCTTTTAAGAGAATTAGGGGTTGTGGAAAAAAGTAAAGAATGAAAACAGAGGTGAATGATTATGTGCTAGAAAAGAAAAATAAAAAAAAATGTTGAATTATTAAGAGAAATGCTCGAAAAATGGTTGAATAAGTTGGGTGTTGAAGTAAGGTTATTTAGTGCTTAAAAAAGTTGTGTTTAAAATTAAGAGACTGAGTTCTTTTACTTGTTTAATCCTTATCGTTTTTTCTTGACCTTTACCTTAGCCTAACGTTACAAGCCTATTAAAGACCTAGTGATCCGATGTAGTGTGATTTTTCTACATTAGTGGAGAGTGATTTGAAAAGTGAGCCTATGGAGTTTGATCTGTGATTGATGTCACGAAATTTAATATGTTTTTAGAGGCCAAAACTTGTATTTATGAATATTGTGCATAAAATCATCCAGGTTTTTGGATTAATGGTGTGTGGTAAGATGGATGTTTAAGAGTTGATAACGAATATGAGGTTGATGTTTGGATTGTTTTTGGACTTAGGTGGTATTTAATGATTCTATGTGTTGTGTGTTATGTGCAATTTTTGAGACAAAAAGTTGAATTACTCTTGGATTAACGCTAACATTGCTTTGTTTTGTTTTTAGGATTTTGGGCTTTGTTTTGATTTCCAGTATAGAATTCATTTCATTTTTCTTTCGCTTAAATTCCTAGGGACTAGCAATAAGCTAGTTGGGGGTTATGATGAGAGTCAGAAAATGCATCTTAATAGTGTTTATTTGTTAGCATTTAGGGCTGGATTACACATTTATGCCTTAATAATTCTTAAGTGTCATTCTTGGTATATTGATTTATTTCGATCCATTTTCAGGTATTTTGGTTTTAAAAGAAATGGAAAGCTAACGTTGATTAAACCACAAAGATTCTATGCATGTTCACAAGCATTTGGAAAGGAGTTTCACTAAATTGCCAGAATTGCCCGTACAAATTCGTCATTTTTGCGGATTAAACTGTAATGATTCAGGAAGAACCAGGAGATGAGCCATATACAGTTGGAAAGATCCGTATGTCTATATTCTGGAAAATTTTACGGCTCATAAATATGATTTTTCTAGAGAAAGTTATGGGAGTTTTAGTAGACAAAGGTCAGGCTGTATGTGATTTCAGCGTGACAGATCAGTCATTTTGCGGATTAAACTGTATTGATTCAGGAAGAATCAGGAGATGATCCATATTGCTTGGAAAGATACGGATGTCTATTTTCTGGAGAATTTACGGCTCGTAAATATGATTTTTCTAGAGAAAGTTAGGGCAGTTTTAGTAGACAAAGGTTAGGCAAAACCGGGCTTGGACAGCAGCAGAAGCACATGGCCTGAACAGAAACCCTAGGATGATTTTTTCGTCTACAAAGCCGTCTCTATACAGATATATATAGGAATTTAGACTCAGAGAACAGAGGACAAGAGTTTTTGAAGAGAGATTTCATCTTCCTCTTTTTCAAGGTGATCAAGGATGAACTCCATGTCCAACTAAACTCCAAGCAAGGCGAAAGGATGAGTTTTTAGGTGTAGTTGTTCTTATTTCTATCTTTGATTCAGTTGTATGGATTGATTGTTAAACATTGTTTATGATTTACTCTTTGATTAAATAAGAAGGATTTGAATTCATGTGACAGCTGTAATTTATGTTCTTCTTCTCTTAGATCTTCTTAATCAGGTGATTTCATTTTTTTTCTCCATATAAGTCTAGTTAAGCTTTTCTTATGTCAAAGTTGTTAGATGCAATTGATTTTGGTAGATCTAACTTATAGATTTGTCCGTTACTGCAGTATTATTATTAAAATATATTGTCGCTTCTTGATAATTTATAAGATAGATCTTGTGTGTTTGAATTGGAATTAAAGAGTAATTTATGGCAATTACATTAGGGTATTTATGTGCTTTGATTGAATATTTACCAATATCTTGTTGGGGATGTGAAACTAGTAATTGAGATAAAACATTTGAGTCAAGATAGGAAGAAGGCAACGAACTTAGGAAAGATTCCTGGAACCTTGTTATTTCTTTATTGAATTCTTTGATAAGTGCTTAAATATTCATATTTAAGCCCCTTAATTTATATTTGTTAAGCTCTTAGTTTGTGTAATTTCATTATATTTTATCTCCTTTCTGTGTTTATTGTGTTTTCTAGGTTTTTGGAGCATTATGGAATTATCCGACTTAAAGAGAAAAATAGGGAAAAGCTGGAATCTGCTGTTGCAATCGAGCATAGGAAACCTACGATCGAGCACAACAGCGCTCAAGCGCCCAAGCCTAGGATCGAGCGCACCTACGCTCACGTGCGCAAGAAGTAGGATCGAGTGCAGGACGATCGAGTACATTCGCATAGTATAGCGGCTGGTCCTATTTTGGAAAGGAGATAGACGATTATCAATGCACCATACTGATCGAGCGCACCATGTTGAGAGTGAGACGATTAAGAGAGCACGTCTCTTTTATTTCAGATTTGTAGAAAAGAAAGATCCAAATTTTAGTAGCCTATCGTCTAGGGACTTTTTCTCTCATTTAAATGAATATTTTATTTGAGTATATGAGCTGCTAAAATAAAGGAGACGTGGGCAGAAGTTTTAAGCGGCATGTGAAGGCTTAAATCCCACATTGGTTGGAAACACATTGCACTTATGGAGTTTCCCTATAAAAGCCCCATTTCACTTCATCTTCAAGGTGTAGATCTCAAAGGCTTTGCTATCAAGGGGGGAGAGCGCCGCACAACAAACACAAAAAGAAGAAAAAACAAAGAGAGGAGCTGCAAGTATAATTTCCCTCTCAATGTATTTTCAACTTTAATTTATTTCTTTTGTGTTTTAAAGTTTAATGTTTAGCACTTTAATTGTAAAATTTATTTTCATAATCATGAGAGGCTAAAACCTTTATTTAAGGTTGAAGATGAAGCCTCGCCATTGATTAGCATTATATTTTCATATATGTTCGTATGATTCCAACATTTTTGTATTGATCTTCTATTTCAGTTCAATTGTTTGAATAAATTCTTATTATTGATTGTTTTGTTTATAAACTGTTCAAATTGGATATTCGATGTGTTTCATCCTGTTGTGAGTTTTAAATTACTCGCAAGCACACGAGTAGTTTGCAATATAGTGTTGTGCAAGTGCGAGGTCGAATCCACAGGGAATTGCGTTGTGAAAATGTATTTTTATCTAAACTAAACCTATTTTAACCTAGTTTCAAATTTTGAGTTGTATTATGCAAAGAGTATAAAATAAACTAAATTGATTTAAAACAAATAATAAAAATACTAAGGTTTTTGAATCTACCCCACAAAAGTAAAGCATATATCTTCATGTTCTATATAAAAATAATCTATCAAATCATTCCATGAATCCACCATTATACAAATCACGACGAATACCCAAACTAAACCAAAATCATCCAATGTATCCGTATAATTTACAAATCACAAAGGAAATCCAATCTAATTTGAATGATCCACCATATCCGGCAGATGAAACACAAGGAATATCCAATTTAACAATTTAAAAACAATCAATCATAAGATTTTACTCAAATAATTGAACATAACATTTATACTAAAAATACCATAATTGCATGAACAAATCTGAAAATATTATGCCAAACAATGGCGAGGCTTCATCTTCAATCTTAGATGAAGATTTTAGCCTCTCATATTTATGAAACTAAAGTTCACAATAAAAGTTCTAAATATTAAACTTTAAAACTAAAAAAATAAATAAATTAAAACTGACTATACATTAGGAGAAATTCCACTCGCTGTTGGGCGGCGCTTCCTCTCGTGGTAGCAAAGCATTCGAGATCCACCAGAATGCTAGCAGAAGTCTTCCGGAATGCACACCAATTGCTTCAGTGAGGTGGGAATTTTATAGGGAAACTCAAGAGTACAATATGTTTCAAATTCGACGTGGGATACTGCTCGAGTGCGCTCGATCACAGTCTTGTGCGCTCGAGCGCAGCATGGTGCACTGTCTGACCTTTGTCTACTAAAACTGCCATAACTTTCTCTAAAAAAATCATTTTTATGAGCTGTAAAATTCTTCAGAAAATAAACATCTGAATTTTTCCAACCATATGTGTCAAAATCCATAAAAATGATTGATCTGCCACGCTGAAATCACACACAGCCTAACCTTTGTATACTAAAACTGCCATAACTTTCTCTAAAAAAAATTATTTTTATGAGCCGTAAAATTTCTCAGAAAATAGACATCTGGATCTTTCAAAGGATATATGGTTCATATCTTGATTCTTCCTTAATCAATACAGTAAAATCCACAAAAATGACTGATCTGTCCAGGCAATTCTGGCAATTTTAGTGAAACTCCTTTCCGAGTGCTTGTAAATCTGTAAAACAACGAAAACAACTCAAAGTAACAAATTTCTAAGCTAACAAATGTAAATTAAGGGGCTAAAATATACAATATTTGGCACTCATCAAATACCCCCAAACTTACATTTTGCTAGTCCCTTAGCAAAACAAAATATAAAACTAAATGAAAAACAAAGAACATAAAGATAAGTTCATCACTTATGGTATCCAAAAATTTAAGGAGCACTCAAAACCATGATATTCATTCATGAGCAAGCTTAAAAAAGATGTAACCCATCTCAATGAATAGAAATTTTAAAACGTAATTACTTACAAGAGGTAGGCTAAGATATCACAAGCTGAATCAGTGTATAGTGAATTAGCATATACAGATGAGGTTTCCAAATAACTTCAATGTACAATGTTTCCATATCTCAAGATTCACAGAATTTCTCATCAGAATGAACAATGATGACATAGTTTTATTTTATTTTTTTATAAAAAATTTTTATTATAAGGCTCTGCTATGTTTAGTCCCCTTAAGCTTTTTAATTAACCAATGTATCGAGTGTTGAGTCAACGACTCCCAAACCAGATGGTTTTAGGGCATTAGGTGTAAAGACACCTCTAAGAACTTACTAACTCGAGTAAAAAAGGCTACGAAACTAAACTGGCCTTAGTGCTACCAAGCAAAATTCCCCTCTTTTGATGTGAACACTCACTGCTTACTGAGGCAAGAGGTCCAGTTACTCAGCAAAAAGTTTCACAATGATCATTATGAATAAAATTCTCACCTTTTGACGTGAACACTCACTGCTTACTAAGGCAAGAGGTCCAGTTACTCAGTGGAAAGTTTATTAATGATCATTATAAATATTTTTTCTTTTTTCTTCTATGCTAAAGTGTTTATCCTACAAGTCATCTAGTTTCAGTTAAGTCAAGGAAACATACACATTGAAATCGCATGTCATACCTCACACAATTTTGTGTTAATGTGCTCGTGTCAGATTAGAGTAAGTAATAAAGTTTTAAAACTCTATCATCAAATCATGTGTTCAAAATTTTAAGCTCACCAATGACATCACCTCACAGTATTTGTTTAGATCAACTAAAATTTCAAAATAACATGAGCATGCATTTACCTTCTTTCTTTTTCTTTTTTGTTTTTTTAAAATGAAGAAAAACAACAAATTAAGACAAAGTGTGTGTAATGTGTCTCCCATACCCCCAAACTTAAATTACACATTGACCCTAATATGTGAATAATATGGAAAGAGCTAACATGGGATATTGAGAACCATCTGGACTGGTATGGCTCATAGCATACCCCCAAACTTGATCTGAAGTATGCTTTGTCCCTAAAAAATAAAGATTGGAAAACAAAAAGCACTAGAGAAAAACAGTAACAAGAAAAATGTAAACTAATAAACAAACAGAAAGGATATGCTATAGGGTGCCTCCCATGAGTGCTAAGTTTAACGTCTTCAGCCAAACCCAGCAATAGTAATCATGCCCAGCTAAGCACTCCACCATCTGATCAATAAATGAGAGTGGAAAATGATCATTCCTTGTGGCAGTATTCAACTTACGGTAATCTATACTCACTCTCCATCCTGACTGCACATGAGTTGGAACCAACTCGTTGTCATTATTCATCACTAATGCCAATCCAGCCCACTTTGGTACGACATGAATTGGGCTCATCCACTCGCTATCAAAGATTGAATAAATGATCCCTACATCCAATAGCTTAATCACTTCAGTCCTCATAACCTCTTGCATAGCTGGGTTGAGCCTTCTTTGTGGCTCCCTCGATGGCTTGGCATTCTCCTCCAAATGTATCTTGTACATCACCACCGAATGGCTGATTCCCCTGATATCCTTAATAGTCCAGCCGATAACTTCCTTATGCTCTCTTAAAATGTCCACTAATTTATCCTCTTGAGCCTCAACCAAATTTGAAGCTGTAATCACAGGCAAAGAATCTACTGGACCTAGGAACTTATACTTAAGATTTTTCAGTAAAGGCTTAAGTTCCTTCTTGGGGGGTTCAGGTGCTGTGGTCTCCTCCATCTCATTGCTCTTCTGAGGAGCAGACTCCAAAGTAGCATTTGCTTGCTCAAGCAACTTATCTAAATCCAAATCCTCTCCAAACTAAACAAAGCATGCCTCCAGGGGGTCCTCAATGCTTGATTCACCCATAGTCTCATCCGTCTTACTACTTTCTCGAGGAGCAGACTCCAAGATAGCATTTGCTTGCTCAAATAGCTTATCCAAATCCTCTCCAAACTGAGCAAAGCATGCCTCCACAATGTCCTCAGACTGCCCTATTTTCTTGGCCACTTGTAGTCTCTCAAGGTAAGGCACTTTAGGTATAAATGACCCAGGAAGATCCTTAATAGTAGGTGTGGCTGTAGATGGCTCAGTATCTCTCTTCTCCTTGTTGCCACTTTCTTGCCCTTGTTGTATAGCAGGGTTCTCTTCGACTTGATTGTCCACTTGTCTCCCATACCTTAATGTAGCAATCGACTGCATTTGTTCCTGTCCGTGCGTAGGAGTCAATGAATTTCCCACTGCAAATTGTTCCTTTGGGTTGGGCACAGGTTGACTGGGAACTTTCCCTTCTCTCCTTGACCCACGTGACTTGCAATTTGATCCATTTGACTCTCTAGCTTGGCAATCACTTGGTTGTTTACTATTTACGCACTCCTTACTTCGCTGATGGAGTGGCCAATCATCTTCATGAAATCCTTAAAGGTGTCCTTCAATGACTGTGAAACCGACACTGGCGCTTGAGTGGGAGCTTGGTAAGCGGGTGATGGTGCTGGATGGGCTGAGCGACCATAACTTGGAACTGGTGGAGGAAATCCGGGAGGGTATTGATTGTGAGCATGATGAGGAGTTCCTCCCTGATTTAACAGTTGGTTCTGCTTCCATGAAAAATTAGGGTGGTTCCTCTACCCTGGATTGTACGTCTTGGAGTAAGATCCATTTGATTGCCACTGATAGTCATTGAAATCGTTCATTTATTCCATGGGATACTCGACAAAAGCCGGCGTAGATGACAATTCTATGCTAAATGTATAGGACTAGCACATATGGAACAACTATCAACATTGAATATATTTGCTGTATTGATGGACTGGCCGGTCATCTTCATGAAATCCTTGAGGGTGTCCTCTAAAGACTGTGAAACCGGCGCTGGATTCATCCATATTTTTTTTTTTTATTTTTTCTAATTTTTATTTTATTTTATTTTATTTTGGGCAATTTCCAATAGAAAAAAATAAACTAAAATAAAATTGCAAAATAAAAATAAAACAAAAATGCTAATTAAACTAGTAGAAAAATAAAATCAATTCAGACAAAAATTTCACAAACCAAACAACTCCCCGGCAACGGCGTCAAAAACTTGTTGTAAGTTTTAAATTACTCGCAAGTGCATGAGTCGTTTGCAATATAGTGTTGTGCAAGTGCGAGGTTGAATCCATAGGGAATTGCATTGTGAAAATGTATTTTTATCTAAACTAAACCTATTTTAACCTAGTTCCAAATTTTGAGTTGTATTATGCAAAGAGTATAAACTAAACTAAATTTTAAAACAAATAATTAAAATACTAAGGTTTTTGAATCCACCCCACCAAAGTAGAGCATATATCTTCATGTTCTATATCAAAATAATCTATCAAATCATTCCATGGATCCATCATTATACAAATCACGGCGAATACCCAAACTAAACCAAAACCATCCAATGTATCCGTATAATTTACAAATCACAAAGGAAATTCAATCTAATATGAATGATCTGCCATATTCGGCAGATGAAATACAAGGAATATCAAATTTAACAATTTAAAAACAGTTAATCATAAGATTTTACTCAAATAATTCAACAGAACATTTATACTGAAAATATCAGAATTGTATGAACAAATCTGAAAATATTATGCCAAGTAATGGCGAGGCTTCATCTTCAACCTTAGATGAAGATTTTAGCCTCTCATATTTATGAAACTAAAGTTCACAATAAAATTGCTAAACTTTAAAATTTAAAACTAAAAAAAAAAAAATTAAAACTGACTATACATTGGGAGAAATTCTAATCGTTGTTGGGCGGCGCTTCCCCTCGTGGTAGCAAAGCCTTTGAGATCCACCAAAATGCTAGCAGAAGTTTTCCAGATTGCACACCAATTGCTTTAGTGAGGTGAGGCTTTTATAGGGAAACTCAAGAGTGCAATGCGTTTCAAATTCGATGTGGGATACTTCCCGAGTGCGCTCGATCACAGTCTTGTGCGCTCGAGCGCAACATGGTGCACTACATAACCTTTGTCTACTAAAACTGCCCTAACTTTCTTTAGAAAATTTATTTTTATGAGATATAAAATTTCTCAGAAAATAGACATCTGGATATTTCCAAGCATATATGGCTCATCTCTAGGTTCTTCCTGAATCAATACAGTAAAATCCACAAAAATGACTGATCTGCCACGCTGAAATCACACACAGCCTGTCCTTTGTCTACTAAAACTGCCATAACTTTCTCTAAAAAAATTATTTTTACAAGCCGTAAAATTTCATAGAAAATAGACATCTAGATATTTCAAATAATATATGGCTCATCTCCTAGTTCTTCTTGAATCAGTATAGTAAAATACACAAAAACGGCTGATCTGTACAGGCAATTCTAGCAATTTTAGTGAAACTCTTTTCCGAGTGCTTGTTAACCTGTAAAACAACGAAAACAACTCAAATTAACAAATATATAAGCTAACATATGTAAATTAAGGTGCCAAAATAAGCAATATTTAGCACTCATCATATCTGACGGATACATTGAATCATTCAAATTAAATCGGATATCCACTGTGATTTGTAAATTGAACGGATACATGGGATGATTTGATTTAATTAGGGCATTCATTGTGATTTGTATATCGATGGATTAATGGAATTATTTGATAAATTATTTTTATATAGAACATACATAGGATGTAATTGCTTGTCGGTTGTAGGAACAAAAATCATAAAAATATATACTTTAATTTGGTGGGGTGGATTCAGAAACCTTAGTGCTTTTATCATGTTAGTATTTATCTAAGGTTCAAATGTGTCCAAGCATGGTTCAAAGATGGTTAAATTCTAAACTGAGGTTGGAGGATTAAAGTTCAGCAAGTTAAAAGGCTGCACACATGTGTGTGCATCAATTTGGAGCAAGATAAGGGCAGTCGCACTGGTGTACGCACTGTTGTGTGGAGGGGCAGCATCAGTGTGCACCTAGGCACCCCTCCACCAGTGCCCTGGCACCCAGAATGGAGTCTCCCTGACCCACACCAGTGCCTAGGCACTCCCCACCAGCACCATGGCGTCCAGAAAGTGTGCAAAGGTGCCCTACTCAGCGCCATGGCGCCCCCTGTTGAGCGCCTAGGCGCTAGGCATAACAAAGCACACTTGGACAACATGCTTTAACCTCCTTTTAGGTGTGTGGGTGCAAGGTAAAAATGTACAGTACCACTTAGGATTGATGGAGGGCCATGATTAAGTGGTAATCATGATCAAAGGGTGGAGATTGAATCTCAAGAATAGACAAGAAGTGGATGGCTATAAAAGGGGTTTCCTAGCCTCATTTTTCACAAGATAGAACATATTAGAAACACACAAGTTTATGACATTGTGAGATCAAGTGTAAACACATAGAGAGAATTATGTGAGAGACATAAACATAAGAGGGACTCTTTGTAGTGAGGCTGGTTGTAAAAGAGAGAGAAGTCTAGATTAGATAGGGAGCATTGTGAGTTCTCATCTTCTTCTTTTTTCTCTTGGTTTCTTCAAGAACTTGGTTTCTTGAAGGGCATTGCTGTAAACTTGTAAGAACCATTGATTTAGTGCAGAGAGTTCGGAGGAACTCACGGGGATATAGGCACATTACCGAACCTCGATAACAATTGCTTGTCTTCTTTCTTTCTTTGATTTTCTGTTCTTGTGTTTGATTGTTGTATTTCTTTCTACAAGTCATTCTAAACTTAGGTGTTTAGAAGATCACCACCTGGGCATCTTGTCAAGGTGATTTCTAAAAGTGGTATCAGAGCTGCATAGCTGGGTATCGGAGCAAGAACAAGAAGGTGACAGAGCTAAGACTCCAAGAATCAAAGATCAACTTCTTGGGTGATTCAAGAACGGAGTTAAGATCTATATCTGATCGTGTTCTTGAGGTGAATCAAGGACGGAGTTAAGATCAATATCTAATCGTGTTCTTAAGGGTGATTTAAGAATAGTGTAAAGATCAAGATCTGATCGTGTTCTTGAGGTAGATTCAAGAACGGTGTTAAGATCCATCTTCGATCTGTGTTCTTGAGGTTGAAGAAAGCATTTGTGGGTAGTGCATAAATCAGGGATCTTGTCTGCAGAAGATGGGTTCAAATTTCAGTATTGAGAAGTTCGATGGAAAGGGAGATTTTTCCCTGTGGAAGCGGAAGATCAAGAAGGTTCAAGTGCAACAGAAAGTGGACTTGGCTCTTTGAGAAGATGATGCTTTTCCAGCAAGTGTCACAGAGGACCAGCGGGACGAGATGAAGAAGATGGCGTACAACACCATTTTCTTGCACTTATCGAATAATGTCACAAGGGAGTGCAGAGACTCGGAAGATCTAGCTGCAATATGGAAGAAACTAGATGAGTTATTTCTTGCCAAGACTCTTCCGGATAAGATGTATCTTCGTAAACGAATCTTTGCTTTTAAATTTGATCTTAAGAAAGAGTTGAAAGAAAATATTGGTGCCAAGATAAGGAGTGCATCAAGTGGTAAAGGGTTGTTCTTTAAAAGAAGGCCAGCAACTCGGTATGGCAGCAACCATGGCTACTACCGGGACAGAGGTAGAGGAGAGAGCCATGGGAGAGTGCACAGTAGCATGCATGGCTACTACCAGGACAGAGGTAGAGGAGAGAGCCATAGGAGAGTGCACAGCAGCATGCATAGCTACTACTGGGATAGAGGTAGAGGAGAGAGCCATGGGAGAGTGCACATCAGCATGTATGGCTACTATCGGGACAGAGGTAGAGGAGAAAGCCATGGGAGAATGCATTCCAAACTGAGATTTGGAGGGAAGAGTTGTTAATACTGCCATAAGGAGGGTTATGTCAAGAAAGATTGCAAGAAGATAACAAGGGATAGAGGAGGAAGCTATACCAAGAATAGAGAGGCTTCGGTTGCCAAAACAGAACAGCAAGATGGTGATGTTCTTGTTGTGTGTTCGGATGTGAGCAAGGGGCAAGAAGGCAACGAGAAATGGATCTTGGATACCGAGTGCACTCATCACATGTGCCTTCACCAGAGTTGGTTCAAGAATTTCAAAGAAACCAATGATGAAAGGGTTTTCTTAGGGAATGATATTTCTTACCAAGTGAGAGGCACGGGAGACAACCAGGTGAGGATGTTTGATGGAGTCACAAGGCTGTTGGAAAATATGAGGAATCTCCCGGATTTGAGGAGGAATTTGATCTCATTGGGGCAGCTGGATTCCAAGGGGTACACATGCAAGATAGAGGGAGGAAAGATCAAGGTAGCCAAGGGATCTTTGGTAGTGATCAAGGCAGCAAGAAACAATGGACTCTATGAGATGATTGGAGACATGGAAATCAAGGATCAAGCAGCAAGCTTGATGGCTGAGATGGATAGAGCAGCCCTTTGGCACACTCGCTTGGGACATATGAGTGAAGAGGGCCTGCAAGTTCTTAGCAAGGATGGCGTACTTGGTGGAGACAAAATAGAGGAACTTGATTTCTACGAGTGTTGTGTTCTTGAGAAGCAACACTGGGTCAGCTTCAACACCAGAGTGCACAATTCTAAGGGTATTCTTGACTACATTCATATGGACCTTTGGGGACCAGCAAGGACACCAACACAGGGAGGTAACATTTACTTTCTGTCTTTAATTAATGATTATTCAAGAAGAGTGTGGGTTTATTTGCTTAGAAATAAATCGAATACCTTGAATAAGTTAGTGGTGTGGAAAGGGCTGGTTGAGACTCAAATAGGTAGAGTAGTTAAGGGGATAAGAACCGATAATGGCTTAGAAATTTTTAACTAAGAACTTGATCAATTTTGTAGGTTAAATGGCATTCTAAGACATAGGACGGTTGTGGAAACTCCTCAGCAAAGTGGAGTTGTGGCTACAATTGTATACTTGATAAATAGATCACCCTCTAGAGCTTTAGAGCTCAAGACTCCCATGGAGCTGTGGAGTGGAAAACCCCCTGAATTAAACAACCTTAGGACTTTTGGGTGTGTTGCATATGCACATCAAAAGGAGGATAAACTTAGCCCAAGATCTAGAAAATGTGTATTTTTAGGATATGGTGATGGGGTTAAGGGATATAGGTTATGGTCCATAGAAAAGAAGGGCATAAAACGGATTATAAGTAGGGATGTTATTTTTAATGAATTGTTATTTCCCTACTTGGAGAAAACTAACCCTACAGGGGCTAGTGAGCAAACCAGTTTAGTTCTTGTGGAGCATCGCATCAAGGAGAACTCGATTCAGGTAGGCCAAAGGAGGCAAGAGGGTTCGAACTAGGTAGAGCCAATTGATGAATGCCAAGCTCAAGAAACTCAAGAAGAGGCTGAACAAGAAGAAGATGATGCAGCAAGTCAGAATGACTACCAGCTCACAAGAGACCAAGAAGGAAGACTAGTCGGACCACCTTCAAGATATGGGTTTGTGGATGCTGTGGATGCAATAGCTCCTTGGACAGAAGGAGAGATGAGTGAACAAGAGACTTACACAGATGCCATGGAGTGTAAGGATTTGTCAAAATGGAAGCTAGCTAAGGAGGAAGAAATGGATTCTTTGAGGAAGAACAACTTCTGGGAATTGGTGAAAATTCCAGGAAAGCAAAAAGTTGTGGAATGTAAGTGCACTTACAAGATCAAAGAAGGGTACCCTCCAAGAGATGAAGTCTGAAACAAGGCTAGGCTAGTGGCAAATGGGTTCACAAGAAGAGAAGACATAGGTTCCACAGAAACTTTCTCACCTGAACACAAGGTGGAGAAGATGGTGAATATCCTCACCTATGTCACTGATGGGCTGTTGGTTTGGAACAATAGGGAGAGGATGGAAAGGTTTACATCTCAACTCAGTGAGGAGTTCAAGAGGAAGGATCTCAGATTTACACAAAAGATCCTTAGGATGTGTAGAATCCAAGAAAATGAGAGAAACCGGTTGAGGGTTTCTTGGGCAATGGGTGTTCTCAGCAGATTTGTGAGTAGTCCTGGAAAGAAGCATTGGCTTGGGATGAAGTGGTTGCTAAGGTATTTGAAGGCTCAGTGGCAGCCAGTGGTAGCACTCATAACAACCGAGGCAGAATGAATAGCGGCTACAGAAGCTATAAAGGAGGCTATGGGGTGCAAAGGGTTGTTGGACGAGTGGGAGGTCCTAAAAGAGCAGGTGGTGGTATCTTTGGATAGCTAAAGTGCATGGAACTTGTGGAGGAATCTGGTGTTCCATGAGAGGAGAAAGCACATGGATGTTCAGTATCATTTCATTCGGGAAAATGTTACGAAAGGATGCATTCATGTGGACAAGGTAGCCATGGAAGAAAATTCTGCAGATTTGGGTACTAAAGTTCTACCTCTAAGTAAGTTCAATCATTGTCTTAGACTACTTAAGATTAGAGTTGGTTAATTTATGACTCAAGATGAGTTTGGATCCCGAAGCTTTCTGCACAATGGTTCAGGTTTTTGAACACTTAGACAAAGGTAGAGATTGTTGGTATTTGTCTAAGGTTCAAACATGTCCAAACATGGCTCAAAGATGGTTAAAGTCTAAACCAAGGTTAGAGGATTAAATTTTAGCAATTTAAAAGGCTGCACACATGTGTGTGCATCAATTTGGAGCAAGATAAGGGCAGGCGCACTGGTGTGCGCACTTCAGCACACAATCAAGAAAGTGTGCGCACTGCTGTGTGGAGGGCCAGCATCAGTGTGCGCCTAGGCGCCCCTCCACCAGTGCCTTGGTGCCCAGAATGAAGTCTCCCTAACTGGCACCAGCGCTTAGGTGCTCCCCACCAGCACCATGGCATCCAAAAAGTGTGCAAAGGTGCCCTGCTCAGCTCCATGGCGCTGCCTGTTGAGTGCCTAGGCGCTAAGCATAACAAAGTACACTTGGACAGCATGCTTTAACCTCCTCATAGGTTTGTGGGTGCAATTTTAAAATGCACAGCACCACTTAGAATTTATGGAGGGCCATGATTAAGTGGTAATCATGATCAAAGGGTGGAGATTGAATCTCAAGAATAGGCAAGAAGTGGATGGCTATAAATGGGGTTTCCTAGCCTCATTTTTCACAAGATAGAACATATTAGAAACACACAAGTTTGTGACATTGTGAGATCAAGTGTAAACACATAGAGAGAATTGTGTGAGAGACATAAACACAAGAGGCACTCTTTGTAGTGAGGCTGGTTGTAAAAGAGAGAAAAGTTTAGATTAGATAGGGAGCATTGTTAGTTCTCATCTTCTTCTTTCTTCTCTTGGTTTCTTCAAGAACTTGGTCTCTTGAAGGGGATTGCTATAAACTTGTAAGAACCATTGATTTAGTGTAGAGAGTTCGGTGGAACTCACAGGGACGTAGGCACATTGCCGAACCTCGATAACAACTGCTTGTCTTCTTTCTTTCTTTGATTTTCTATTCTTGTGTTCGATTGCTATATTTCTTTCTACAAGTCATTCTAGACTTGGGTGTTTGAAAGATCACCACCTAGGCATCTTGTCAAGGTGATTTCCAACATATCATTTGTTTTAAATCAATTTAGTTTAGTTTATATTCTTTGCACGACACAGTTTGAAATTCGGAACTAGGTTAAAATAGGTTTAGTTTAGATAAAAATCTATTTTCACGACGCAATTCGTTGTGGATTCGACCTCGCACTTGTACACACTATATTATAAACGACTTGTGTGCTTGCAAGTAATTTAAAACTACCAACATTTTTCATCATATTTTCATAACTCTCTTATTTAATTTCATTCGTAAAACTCAGATTTTCTTATTTGAACTTTATCGTTTAGTGTTAAGGTTTATACTTTTTCTTGTAGTTCGCTTTTCTCGTGGGATCAACACCTTAGCTATACACAATAATCGTGTGTTAGTTTGAGTGTTATCAACTCTCTCGCTAAATATGGTCCTATTAATGGTACTAATAAAAATTTTGAGTACTAATGAGTTACCTCCCTCTAGTTTAGCTGCTATATATTTTGATTACTCTCAGTTGTATATCTATCGAAAAGCATAGTCTATTGTATCTCTCTTGTTTAGGGTTAGGCTTAAGGACCTCCAAGCATGTTTGGGGATGGTCCTTATTGTCTCCCCATCTATGTGTATTTTTTTTCATAATCAATAAATTTCTCTCGAGGTTTTCAAAAAAAAAAAAATGTTGAATTACACTACCACAAATATAGCATATCTATTTTGGAAACTTTGGCTTGTATTTGATTTCACACCCTTATGTGGTGCATGATCCACCCCATGGTTAAACTTGACCCCCCTCATCCCCATTTTGAGGGAGTGGGAGAGGGGGGGGGGGGGAGGGTTCCCAAAAATAAAAAAAAGGGAAAGGTGTGAGTTTGAAACACAGTTATCTTAAGCATATGTTTTTTTTTTATTTTTAGAAAACACACTTCTTAACATTTTTATCATAAAACATGATATAAAATGATGTAGGACATAATAATTAGTATATTATTTTGTTTTCCTTTCCTTATTAGGATTAACTTTAATTTTTTTAAAACAATTTTCTTTATTAGGATTAGGTTTCCTTTCTCAACAATGATTATGTTTACTTTTCTACTAGGACTAGATTTACTTCTTTTATAAGGAATAGGATTTTCCTATCACTATAAATAGGTGATCCCATTATTGTATTTTTTTAAAACTTTGATCAATAGAATTATTAAGAGAATTTCTCTCAAAACTTTGCGAAGTGTTATCTTTGTAACCTGCGGGTTGGTGTTCTATCTTTGGGTAAGAAACGTTGTTTTCTTCTCCATTCTAGGATGCACCCAGAAGAAAAGGGTTGAAGACACTGTTCTTCTTTCCTCCTTGGTGCGCTAAGGTTAAACTCAAGTCTTCCGCTATGTCAGTTGGTATTAGAGTAGGTTTTATCCTAATCATGGCGGACCAACATAATGGGGACAACCCGCGTAGTGATGACGTTCGTGATAGGAAAGCTCCTTCGAGAGTCGAGTTCCAGAATCTCCAGCAGTATGTTCAATGGTTGCAAGAGACTTTGGAGCAGATATAGCTTGGGTTCAATCAACATCACTGGGACTATGATGCTCGGAATAACTATGGAATCCGAGTAAGGCCAGCCCACCGATTTTAGCCTAGGCCCCGAGGAAATCCAGCCATGATGACAATGGTGATGATGAAGATTACGCTGATGGAGTCTTTGGTAGGGACTAGGATGCAGATTCGAGAGGGGGAGGACAAATAGGCGTTAGAAGTGACACAAGGTATAGAAGCCATAGGTGCAAAGGCACTGGTTATATAGGTAACACCTATGATGGTGGCTATTAGGATGCCTATGAAGAGCACCCTAGGAGTCAGGATTATGGTAGAGATGATTCTAGGGAATATTGGATGAAGATAGACTTGTCTTCGTTCAATGGAAATCTTCACATTGAAGATTTCTTAGATTGGGTAACGGAGGTAGAGAGGTTCTTCGAATACATAAGTATTCCTGAGGAACGAAAGGTCAAGTTAGTGGCTTATAAGTTCAAGGTAGGAGCATCCGCTTGGTGGGAACAGTTGCAAGTTTTTCGATCCCAGCAGGGGAAAGGACTCAGTTTCTACCACGCGACTTTGAGCAACGATTGTTCCACCAGTATCGAGAGTGTTGCCAAGGGATCTGTATAGTCCAAGTATATGTTGATGAGTTTTATAGACTGTCAGCCATGAATGATCTTATGGAGACCGAAGCCCAACAAGTGGCTAGGTTTATTGGTGGGTTGCATATGGAAATCCAAGATAAGGTGTCTATGCAACATGTCTTCACTCTTACTAAAGCTGTTAGCCTAGCCACCCGAGCAGAGAAACAGTTAGAGCATCTAAGAGCTTCAACCTGGCAGCAAAACCCGAGTGATTCAATCTATACAGTCTCGGGGAAAGCAACCAATGGTCATTCTCGATACCACCACTCAATCCATAGACTCGAGATGGAAAGCAACCGGTGGCAGCACTAGTAGACCGAGACAGTCAGGGACCATACCCCCTTCAAAAACCATTATGAACGACCCGGGCCAGACAGGTGTTTCAAGTGTAACCAATCGGGGCATAGATCCAGTCAATGCTCGAGAAGAAAGATGATGAATTACATTGACACCGAGACTGGTGAGGTGGCAGAGTATAAGAAGTTTGAAGAGGAAGATGCTCTTCGGGAAGAGATATCCGAGTACCAGGAAACAGTAGCCAACGCAAATGAATGAGCTCTCTTTTCCCAGTCCTTGGTTATCCAACAAGTACTCCTATCCTTGAGACATTAAGACCAATCATAGAGGCACAATATCTTTCGCACAAGATGCACTGTCAACCAGCGAATATGTGATGTGATCATTGATGGGGCCAGTAGAGAGAATATAGTATCCCGAGTGATGGTGACAAAGTTAGGCCTAAAAATCGAGAAGCGCCCAGCACATTACAAGATTGGATGGATCAAGCAGGGTATCGAGACACTAGTTACCGAGTAGTGTCGGTTCACCTTCTCAATTGATAAACATTATTCAGATTCCATTCTTTATGATATTGTTGAGATGGATGTTTGTCACATAATTTTAGGGAGACCATGGCAATTCAACATGGATGCCCAACACAAAGGCCGTGACAATATCTATATTTTCTTCTAGGAGGGTCGAAAGATAATATTTAGACCATTAAAAAAAGACTCAGTTGGGGCACCTACCTGAACCGAGAAGAAGCAGGTTTTGTTGATCGAGGGGCTAAGTTTCTAGAAGAGGTCAAAAAATCCTAAGAGATCATTGCATTGGTAGCTAAGGGAGCCATTGTGCCTATGTGACAAACCATTCCCGAGCCAGTACAAGAGATGCTAGAAGAGTTTCAGACATTATCCCCTAGGAGATGCCGAACGGACTCCCGCCCATGAGAGACATCCAACATTGTATTGACCTAGTTCCTGGAGCTAGTCTACCCAACCTTCCACATTATTGGATAAGTCTTAAGGAGAATGAGATCCTAAAAGAATAAATAGAGGGACTAATGCAATAGGGACACTTGTAGGGGAGTATAAGTCCATGTGTCGTACCAACTTTGCTTGTACTAAAGAAAGATGGTAGTTGGCGGATGTGTGAGGACAAATGAGCTAGTAACAAGATCATAGTGAAGTACAGGTTCTCTATTCCTTGGATAGGTGATATGTTTGATATACTAACAAGAGCTGAGATATTTTTGAAGATCGATTTGAGCAGCTGTTATCATCAGATACGTATCCGACTGGGAGATGAATGAAAGACTGCATTCAAGACTAAAAAAGGACTCTACGAGTGGATGGTGATGTCATTCGGACTTTCAAATGTATCAAGTACATTCATGTGAGTTATGCACCAGGTATTGAAACCCTTCATCGGTAAATTCGTTGTAGTTTATTTCGATGACATTCTTATCTACAGTCGTAACCCGAGAGACCATATGAGTCATGTAAGGCAGGTAATGGAGACCTTTCATGAACATAAGCTCTTTATCAACTTGAAGAAGTGCACCTTTATGATAGACCAACTACTCTTTCTTGGATTTATAGTCAGTTCATATGGGATTCGGGTTGATGAGGACAAGGTGAGAGCAATTCGAGAATGGCCCACACCGAAGACTGTCGGGGCGGTCAGAAGCTTTCACGGATTAGAAACCTTCTATCAGAGGTTCATTCAAAATATTAACAGCATAGTAGCCCCTATTATCGAGTGCATGAAGAAAGGTGGTTTCTATTGGGGTGAAGAAGCCGAGAAGAGTTTCGAACTAATCAAAGAGACACTATGTACAGCACCGGTACTAGCTCTACCTAACTTCGACAAATTATTTGAGGTTGAGTGTGATGCGTCAATTATAGGGATTGGAGCTGTATTGACTCAAGAAGGAAAGCCCATTGAATTTTTTAATAAGAAGATCGGAGAGACAAGAAAGAAATATGAGAACATTGAAGGTATGGGAGCACTACCTTACTCAGCGAGAGTTCATCATTTACACTGACCATCAAGCTTTGAAGTTTATCAACAGTAAGAAGAATTTGAATTGAATGCACACCCAGTGGATATCTTACATTCAATGATTTACTTTCTCCTTTAAATATAAATCAGGGAAGCTGAACCGAGTCGTTGATGCATTAAGCCGCCGAGCTACACTATTGGTAAGTTTACAAGCTGCAGTATCAGGATTTGAGTTCCTCAATGAGTTATATGAAATAGATGAGGATTTTGGAGAGCACTAGGATCATTGCAAATCCAGGACATCTATAACTGAGATGCATATCCAGGAGGGATATCTCTTCCGAAAAAAACAACGTTGCATTCCAAGACGTTCTCTTTGGGAGCAAGTCATCCGAGAGCTGCATGGTGGAGGTTTATGTGGACATCTTGGGAGAGACGAGACCATTGCATTGGGGAAGGATCGATATTATTGGCTGCAACTGAAGAAGGACATTAGAAATGTTGTGAGGAGATGCCAAGTATGTCAAGTAGCTAAGGGGCAAACGCAAAAAACTGGCCTATACATGCCTTTACCGATACCCGAGGTACCATGGGATGATGTGTCCATAGATTTTGTGTTAGGACTTCCAAGAACCCAACGAGAAGCTGACTCTATTATGGTGGTAGTGGACATGTTCTCCAAGATGGCTCATTTTATTTCTTATAGGAAAACTTTTGATGATGTCCAAGTAACCAACCTATTCTTCCGAGAAGTGGTAAGATTGCATGGGGTGCCAAACTCGATTACTTTTGATCGAGACACCAAGTTTTTATCCCACTTTTGGAGAACTTTATGGAGGAGGTTTGACACAGCCTTAAATTTCAGTAGCACTAGCCATCCGCAGACAGACGAAAAAACTGAGGTTGTGAATTGCAAATTAGACAACTTGCTTCGTTGTATTGCAAGAGATAAGTCGAAGTAGTGGGACCTGTCTAGCTCAGGCCAAGTTTACCTATAATAATATGGTGAATAGGTCTACTGGAAAGATACCGTTCGAGGTCGTATATTGAAGAACTCTGAAGCTTGCTATAGACTTAGCAAATCTGCCCAAGTTACTTGGGGCCAGTATAGCAGCCGAGCACTTGGCCGAACGGGTGAAGACAACTCATGAAGAGGTTCGTCAGTATCTTGAGGATACTTATGCTAAGTATAAGGAGAAGGCAGATAAGGGTCAGAGATCAAAGGTTTTACGAGAATAAGATCTTGTGATGGTGTATCTACGCAAGGGGTGACTGCCGACTGGAACATCGGGAAAACTACGAAACAAGAAGTTTGGACTTTGCAAAGTTCTCAAGAAGATAAATGATAATGCCTATGTTTTTGATCTTCCGGAGGACCTAGCAATTTCTTCGACATTCAATCTGGCAGATATTTTTGAATATTTTCCACCAAAAGGGGATAGAACCTAACTCGAGGACGAGTTGTTTTCAAGAAGGGGAGACTGATGTAGGACATAATAATTAGTATTTTATTTTGTTTTCCTTTTCTTATTAGGATTAACTTTAATTTCTCTAAAACTATTTTCTTTATTAGGATTAGGTTTCCTTTCTCAACGAGGATTATGTTTATTTTTTTACAAGGACTAGATTTACTTCTTTTACAAAGAATAAGATTTCCTATCACTATATATAGGTGATCCCATTATTGTATTTTTTTCAAAACTTTGATCAATAGAATTATTAAGAAAATTTTACTCAAAACTCTACGAACTGTTATCTTTGCAACTTGCGAGTTGGTGTTCTATTTTTGGGTAAGAAACGTTGTTTTCTTCTCTATTCTAGGGTGCACCCAGAAGACAAGGGTTGAAGACGATGTTCTTCTTTCCTCCTTGGTGTGCTAAGGTTAAACTCAAGTCTTCCACTACGTTATAAAATCATGCTTTTTGTTATAAAAAAATTCTAATGATTATCCTTTTCTTTTTCTTGAAAAAGGAAGGAGTGGGTGGAGAGATGTTGAAATAGAATCACTCTTCGTAATCCATGTTTTCGTAAGTTGTGCCATCTGGAAAGATCCTCAGATATTAGATCGGTCCAGTAGTGAATAGATCAATTCTGCAGAGCCACCAGTCTTAAGTCACAGGACTAGAGAGCTTGCCATTTTTCTTGCATAGACTTGTGAGTTTAGTATTAAGTTCGAGAAGAAGAAGAGCTAAGAAGAAGAGAGAGGAGGAGAAATGATCTCTGTTCATTCTTTTATAACAATACAGAAGCCAGCTATATAAATAGCCACTATCACAATGAATTAGTTATAACAGAAAGCGTAATTAGAAAGCTAACTAACTAACTAATCTGCAGATTAACAACTAATCATTATTTACAATATTTACACCCTAATACTCCCCCTCAAGGTGGCTTGTAAATTTCCTTTACAGCCATCTTGGACAACAAAGGAAAAAGCTAAGTAGATGGGAGGGGTTTAGTAAACATGTCAGTCAATTGGTATTGAGATCTAATGGGCAGCAATTTGATAACTTCTGAAGCAACTCTTTCATGAACAAAATGGCAGTCTATCTCGATATGCTTAGTTCGTTCATGAAAGGTTGGATTAGAGGCAATATGTATCGCAGCTTGATTATCACAATATAGCAAAATAGGAGAAACAACCTTGACTTGAAAATCTTTAAAAAGTTGCTGCAACCAGATAAGCTCACTGGCAGTAGAGGAAAGGGCTCTATACTCAGCTTCAGCTGAGGATTGAGAGATGGTGGTCTGCTTTTTGGCCTTCCAAGAGACTAAAGAGTCTCCAATAAAGATGCAAAAACCTGTAATGGAGCGTCGAGAATCAGAGCATGATCCCCAATCAGCATCAGAGAATGCTTTCAAATGAACTGGAACAAAAGCATCAAAGTAAGCTCTTAACTGTAAGGAAGAATTAGAAGAAAACAGCAACCCTTGACCAGGACTTTTCTTGAGATAACGAAGCAGGTGATGCACTGCCTTGAGATGAGGAATTCGAGGTTGAGCCAAGAATTGAGTGAGCTTGTGAATTGCAAAAGTAATATCTGGGTGAGATAAAGTGAGATAAAGAAGTTTCCCAACAAGCCGTCGATAGTATGTTATATCAGGAAGCAGTTCACCTTCAGTGGCAGTTAAACGAAGTTTTGGATCCATTGGAATAGCAGTTGGTTTACAAGCCAAGTAACCTGTGTCCTCAAGCAATTGTAAGGTGTAATGGCGTTGAGAAAGCACAATACCTTGCTTGGACTTAGCAATCTCAAGACTAAGGAAGTACTTGAGACAACCAAGATCCTTGAGCTTAAACTGTGTATGCAGAAACTGTTTGAGCTCATCAATAGCTTGAGATGAAGGACTAGTAAGGATGATATCATGCACATAGACTAGAAGAGCAGCAAAAGAGGATCTATAACCTTTTATGAAGAGAGAGTAGTCAGATTTTGACTAAAGAAAGCCAAACTTGAGCAAAGCTTGAGAAAATTTTGAATACCATTGTCTCGAAGCTTGCTTGAGACCATAGATTGACTTGTGAAGCTTGTATACGAGTTTG
Organism: Bretschneidera sinensis; assembly: GCA_023935145.1. NCBI lineage: Eukaryota > Viridiplantae > Streptophyta > Magnoliopsida > Brassicales > Akaniaceae > Bretschneidera > Bretschneidera sinensis. Next base: position 63,726,845 of record CM043699.1, on the reverse strand, counting down.
CTTTGAGATGGAGAGGACTCTCCCTATCGAAGATAGCTGAGAAGGAGATCCATATAGACTTCTTCAAAAAGATCGCCATTTAAAAAGGCGTTGTTGACATCGAGTTGAGCTAGATGCCAATTATGTGAGGCAGCAAGTGCAAGAAGAACCTTCACAGTCACTAATTTTGCCACTGGAGAAAAGGTTTCAAAAAAGTCCAAACCTTCTTGTTATATATAGCCTTTAGCTACCAAACGAGCCTTACGTCACTCAATAGATCCATCTGATTTAAGCTTGATCTTATAAATCCATTTGAATCCAATGGTATGCTTGTCATGAGGAAGAGGAGTGACGGTCCAGGTGTTATTTGCTTCCATAGCTTTCAACTCTTCATGCATAGCCAATCTCCATTCAGGAAACTTCATTGCTTGGTGATAGTATTGAGGCTCAACCTGAGAGGATACACTGAGCACAAACTGCTTGTGTGAATCAGAAAGGCCATGATAAGAGATGTAGTTAGAGATTGGGTAAGATGCAGAAGTGGAAGCATGAGTAGAAGAGCCAGCAAGTAAATTGCAATGATAATCCTTCAAGTAATTAGGGTGATGAATCATTCTAGTAGATTTTCGAAGAACAACACCACCATATGGAGAATGAGCAATTGCTGGAATATCATCTACAAGAATATTAGCTGCTGAAGTAGAAGCAACACTAGAGGGAGATGGACCCGATGAAGAAATAGTTGGAGAATTATAATCAGGACGATCAATGGGTAGATCAGCTGGAACACCAAAAGTAACAGGTGGATCATGAACATGTGAAGAAGCAAGATCTGGAATAAAATGAACCTGTAATGAAGAATGTGGCAGAACCAAATCTGGAAACAGATCAGTAACTTGATCTGAACTAGTAATAGCATGAAAAGGAACACTTCCTCATGAAACACTGTATCGCGTGAAAGAAAAACTTATTTGGTCTCCACATCATAGAACTTATAATCTTTCACACTAGGCAGATAACCAAGGAAAGCACAAACTCGAGCACGAGGTTGGAACATGGTTCGATGAGCAGCTAAGGTGGAAACAAATGCTAAACAGCCAAAAACTCGAAAAAGAGTGTAATTGATGAGTGAAAAATGTTGTATATTTTGGCCCCTTAATTTACATTTGTTAGCTTAAGAATTCATTACTTTGAGTTGTTTTTCGTTGTTTTACAGGTTTATAAGGTTGAAAAGGAGTTTCACTAAATTGTCAGAATTGCTCGTACAGATCAGCCATTTTCAAGGATTTAACTGTATTGATTCAGGAAGAACCAGGAGATGAACCATATAGTCTTGGAAATATCCGGATGTTTATTTTCTGGGGAATTTTACAGATCAATAAAATGATTTTTCTAGAGAAAGTTATGGCAGTTTTAGTAGACAAAGGCCAGGCTATGCATGATTTCAGCGTGACAGATCAGCCATTTTCGAGGATTTAACTGTATTGATTCAGGAAGAACCAGGAGATGAGCCATATATGCCTGGAAAGATCTGGATGTCTATTTTCTGGGAAATTTTACAGATCAATAAAATGATTTTTCTAGAGAAATTTATGGCAGTTTTAGTATACAAAGGTCAGGCTGTGCATGATTTCAGCGTGACAGATCAGCCATTTTCGAGGATTTAACTGTATTGATTCAGGAAGAACCAGGAGATGAGCCATATATTCTTGGAAAGATCCGGATGTCTATTTTCTGGGAAATTTTACGGATCAATAAAATGATTTTTCTAGAGAAAGTTATGGCATTTTTAGTAAACAAATGTCAAAGAGCAAAAGTTGAAATCTACAGTATCCCACATCGGATTGGAAGCATATTGCACTTGTGATATTTCCCTATATAAGCCCTTCTTCACTTCATCTTTAATGTACAATTCCTGGGCCACTTTGATGTTAATCGGTGGACGTCTGCTAGCATTCTAATGGATCCCGAAGGCTTTGCTACCACAAGGAGAAGCGCCGCCCATCAGCGAGTGGAATTTCTCCCATGTAAAGTTATTTATTTCTTTTTATTTAGTTGTTTTAGTTTAATGTTTAGCACTTTTATTATGAATTGTAATTTCATAGTTATGAGTGGCTAGAATCTTCAGCTAAGGTTGAAGATGAAGCCTCGCCGTTGTTTGGCGCCAAAAGCTTGTTGTGCGTTTTAAATTACTCGCAAACGCACGAGTCGTTTGCAGTATAGCGTTGTGCAAGTGCGAGGTCGAATCCACAGGGAATTGCGTTGTGAAAATATATTTTTAATCTAAACTAACTTTATCTTAACCTAGTTCCAAATTGTGAATAATATTGCAAAAGAAATATAAACTAAACTAAGTTGATTAAAAAATAATAATTAAAACACTAAGGTTTCCGAATCCACCCCACCGAAGTTAAGCATATATGTTCTAAAAATAAAGCCTATCAAAACATTCAATGAACCCAACTATAAGACAAAAAACAAAGAATATCCCAACTAAACCAAAAGCCTCCAATGTATCCGCTCTTAACAAATCACAAAGGAAATCCAATTTAATCGAAAAGCATTCAATGTATCCATCAGATGAAACACAAAGAATATCCAACAGACAATTTAAACTCAATCAATTATAAGATTAACTCAAATAATTGACATAACATTTTATACTAAAAATTGTCAGATTTGTACAAGCAAATCTGAACTACTACGCCAAACAACGGCAGGGCTTCATCTTCAACCTTAGCTGAAGAGTCTAGCCACTCATAATTATAAAACTATAATAAAAAGTGCCAAACATTTAAACTAAAACAACTGAATATAAAGAAATAAATAAACAACTTTACATGGGAGAAATTCCACTAGCATTATGGTGGATCCCGAAGGCATTGCTACCACGAGGGGAAGCGCCGCCCGTCAGGTCCCCAAGATCGAGTACTTACAGGAGAGCTTGGGGTTCTCCCGAGAGGAGGTGTCAACTATGGTGGTCAGGTCCCCGGGGCTGTTGACCTTCAGCGTCAACAACAATTTGGTACCAAAGTTGGAATACTTCGTAAGGGAGATGGGACGGGACGTGGAGGAGCTCAAGAGCTTCCCGCAGTACTTCTCGTTTAGCCTGGAGAGGAAGATTAAGCCCCGCCACCGATTGCTGGTAGAGATCGGGTTCTCGATGCCGTTATCCAAGATGTTGAAGGTCAGCGATGGAGAGTTCAATGTCAGATTGATTGAGATGCGGTTGCGCTCCGTTGAGGTAGCTTAAATTGTCATGTGCACAGTTGCACAAGCAGGCTAGGGAAGTTAATTTATTAGATTGAAAACAATTTTGTAGCTGCCATGAGGAAAAGGAAAATCTTGATGCTGAGCAATTACCTCATAGTTTAGTTTAGTTTAGTTTAGTTTTTTTTTTTTTTCAGGTTTTCTGTGACTATGAAATGTGCCCACAGAAATGCGAGGGGATCAAATTTGTTTTATGATACAGAGCTGTTGTTTTGCTTTTGATTTCAATCAGGGGAATTTTGTTTGAGACTTGCAGGTTACTACTTTCCAAACTTCTTTTTATATACTTGCTACATTCCAAACTCTGATTCTTAATCAATCCATTATTTAAGTTTCCGCCTGAAAGAATTCGTTTATGTGATGAATAACTTTTTGAATGTAAATTCATGAAGGCATTCTTAAATACGCATGTATTTGAAGTCATTGACTAATTTGATCAGGAAATGCAACCCGTCATGACATTATGTAGTTGTTTCAGGTGATGAGCTCATTAAAGAGGATTATATAGAATGATTACTTTTATTAATGACTTAAGAAGCAATTACCAGTTCCTTTTTTGGTTAAAACATTTGGAGTACCAGTAGGTTTTTCCAGGTTTTTTGAGCGTAGAATTCTTCTTGGATGGCAAAATTTGTAAAGATCAAGACAAAAATAATTCTTTTCTCTGTTGTCCTTTTAATTATCTACCTAGGACTGCTGAATATTTGGCCCATAATGTTGCCAAATGGCCAAGCTCTGTTAATTTTGTTGGGCTTGTTCCGGAAGCAGTAGCTGCCCCTGTTTTGGCAGGTTCTGTTGGGCCTGTTTTGACTTCGGCTCCTCTTTAATGCAATTTACTTGAAAGGTAAAAAAATACAACATTAACATATTAAATGATATGGTCTTTTCAAAATATGTTCATAAACTTATTTATTAGATGAACATATAGTGACAGAAATTACGACTTGCTTGACCCAGTTTTTTGTTTTTATCTAGTACACAAACAATAGCTTGGCGTAAATTATAGCTTGGGCAATGAGCATAACCCAATAATAACCACCCGTTTTTTGAAAAAGAGGAGATTTAGGTTCAAATCCTCCATCTGAGGGAAAAAAGAGTGATTTACCCAAACAAAATATTCGCTCATCAAATTAATATTATTAAACTGACAAAAGCAACAAATCTCAAACATGTAATTTCATAAATAAAGAGAACCTTATTTAGGTATTAAGAAGCAATCAATCAAAGCCATGCAGAAAAACTGTTGCTCTTTCATTCAGTACAAGCACAATGTTCTGGGTTTCATTCAGTACAACCACAATGTTCATTTTATTTCATACCTAAAAATTGAACTTACAAATCTAACACTACACATACAGGCAAGCGGAAAACCCATAATGTAGATTCATGCGCCGAAACCAAAAGACAACAAAGGATTTCTTCAACCACAAACATATCAACGTTGTCTTCTATGATATGGCTCTGACATTTCCTAATGCATCATCCTCTCAATTATCTGCAAAACAATTCCACAAGGATTCAGATAAAAATGGACATCTAAGAGACACATTGCAACTTTATTTTGAAACTCACCATGGGGAGATCGAGAACTTGAAGTAGAGAAATCAGAAGAAGCTATTGGAATGGATATTGAGAGCTGGGTTGTGGAAAATGAAGTCTGGTTGGATCTTTCGTCTTCAAGACTAGACCATGAGTCCCTAGTTTTAGGCCACTCGTCAAAGAAAGGTCGAAGAGACTGACCCTCATGTTTTACAGGTTCTCCCGAGGCAAATTCACTGTTGAAAAAGGAATGCTGGGGATAATCATTCTGCAAAACAGAAGTCTCACTCGATTTTGATGGTGGAAATGAGGAAACTCTAGACTGCATCAGCGGCCATGTGTTATCCAGGTGTGAGTCCATCTGGAGACCCCTGTTGATTCCTGAAGCTTCCAAGAAGAAACTATGCTCGCCAACCTCTGGTTTAAGTCCTTGAAGGTACCTGTATATTTGTATGAATTGAGAGAAAACAGGCATCTAGATAACAAATAGAAAATAACAAAGTAATCCCTCAAATTGTACTTCGAAAATAGGTTCTCAATCAGTATAAGAAAATCAGGATGAGTGAGCAGTGTATTAAATGAGGTAGCTATCGTTAATGGTAGCAACCGTGGAATTATGTAATTGCAAGGCATTTGGTTAACAGAAACAAATAATCTGAACAATTTTCCTCAAAACTGATCATCATTCAATAAGCTTCTGACAAAAATGGCTAGATTTCCACATTAACATGTTTTTCGGCATTTACTGAAATAAGTCTAGCATGCCCCTTACTGATGTGACCTATGATGTCATGGGACATCATATCCAACTTCAGAAGTAATAAAGTAACAATATTAATGATGATGATGGTGATGAAACATAAATAAATAAATACAGAGAAGGATATTGAACTGTTAGTAGCAAACACACAAGTTCATTTATTTCATTCTCTGGATCTATCTAGCAAACACCTAAGTTCACTTATTCATTCTCTGAATCTATCAAGCACATGCTAATAAAGAGTCTCGATGGTATAAGAAGACTCAATACTCAATCGCACTCAAGTCTCTATCTTCAATATTGCATCAGCAATTTTGAACAGGTCCTAATTGTCACAAAATCAAAAGCTGGACAGACAAGTTCATTTAAACAAAATAAGAAGGGCAGAGGAAAAATGAAGGCCCAGAGCAATCGCAGTCCAAAACTTATCAAAAAGAAAATCAGAAAAGCAGACAAAAGGAGCATGAAATTCTTGACACGTTTGTCATTCAGCAATCCAGAATTATTTAGCAAACTAAGATCATCAAAACCCAGATGACTGCAATAGCTAAAAGTGCTTCTTTGGGAAGGCAAGTGCTGAATGTCACATATGAAACATCACAAGCTTCCTCACCCACACCCTCTTCTCTTTTTTTTTTTTTTTATTTTAATTCTTCTATAGAAAATCTTGAAGAATTAGGTTCTTCAGTTCAATTTGAAAGGGAAAGAGAAAAGTTCAAAGCCAAGAGATGGATAAAGAAAGCTAAAAATACAAAGGTTTCCAAACTATCAGTCGAGGAAAAAGGGTAAAATAAGAAAAGAGGAAAACACATGGGATTAACCAGGTAGAAATACAAGAGCATGCAAAGAGACAAAAATGCATTAGCAGCCAAATAATTATATAAAATGACAATTTAAAAGCTTAATCTCAAGAAACACATAGGCACAGTGCAAAACATTCCACTTTGCGCAGCTATCTTTAAGGCCTTACATTGAAAATTAAATTATCCCCAATCCTTTCTTTAAAAGGTTGCAGGCAATTAATCCTTTCAACATAGTATCTCTGCAAAACCTGCCTACCCTTTTCATAGCTACTCCTAAATTCTAAATGCTTGCCAGATTTCTGCATCAAATTTAACAAAAAAAAAAAAGAAAAGAAAAAAGAAGCAGACCAAAAGAAACAGTTTCTAAAATAGAGGAAAAAAAACACTGCAAAGACAATGGATTTTAGACAACTATCTGATGGACATTAGGGCCCAGAACCCTGAACCTCGCAGAAAATTAAAAAGTTCATGCAACTTACTTATCCACCAACAGATGGCAGGAGTCTTCCATATAACTCCTACCACACAATTTCCATCAACGGGCCCAAAAAAAGAAAGAAAACATTAGACCAGGAACAAATTTAATGGCTAAGGCTTTCTAAATATAATTTCTCAGATTAATATGTTAGAGAACTACGACAATTTAAAAATAAAATAGCAGCTAACACAATTAAATGGAAAAATGAACTATAAACCTTGATTATTAAAACAAAAAGAGGCCGATTTCTTATTTATCATTACTGCAGCCTAAATTGGTTTAAAGAATGTGACAAATATAGTTTTCAACCTGTACAATTATATTCAGAGCCAAAAATAAAATAAAAAATCAAGAAGAAACTGAACCTTCCATTTCTTCAGCAGGTTCCATGGAATTCTGTACACGAGAATTCTACAAAACCAGCAGGCCTTGTGGTTTTTCCTTCATTTTTTTCTCTAGATAGAAACTAAAAGAGGGCTGATAACTTACCATCTAAAAGCATGCTGGGAAAATTTCTAATGGTTGCCAGGCTTCAAAATCTAATTGAATTTCACAAAGAAAACAGAGAGCAGAAATTGAGATGGGAAAAAAATGAAAAGACTGTCAACCAAGGACACATTCTGTCATAATACTACAGATTTCATGATGCATCCCTGCCTAACAGAAGTTCGGGAAGTTTCGACAAGATCTCCATTACCCAGATGGGCAGGAGCAGGGGTGGAGCTATTCATTGTAATGGGGTCCATGGCTACCATCTCAAAGCGAAGTTTACAGAGTTAGCCCCCACCCCCAAAAACAAAAAGTGAGATATACTTCTTCAAAATGTTTTGTGTTTTAAAGGGATTTAAATCGATAAAAGTAGCTTCCCCAATCATTTCATCTCCATAAAAAGAACTTTCAAAGAAAGAGATGGAGGTGAGGCATGATTATGTCTTAAAATATAGGATTGTTTCGAGAAAAAAAATTGACTTATTTATCTAAAGTACAATTCAGCCCCCTCAAAGTGAAATTTCTGGCTCCGCCCCTAGGCAAGACCACCTAATCTTGCTCCTGCCACAATTTTGTCAACATGGTCCCAACAAACACTAGAGCCACAGGTATTACACCCAAAATTATCCTAAATTCATATCCAAAAATCTTAAACCACATGTTTTGTTGGCATAGCATTTTATCTTCACAGCTATGCCAATTAGTTAGTATCCAAGATTCAAAGTGCTATAGTTCATTCTTTATCTCTAAAATCTAAGCAACCAAATGGCACAGAAATTAATTGCAAAAATGGGGTACCTATAATCTTTGCTTGGAATTCCAAAGGGAATGGACTCCACATTATAATGAGACTGGTTGTTGACAGAACCACTGCCTTGAGTATTGCTAAATGTCTGCAATGGAATGTTCTGGTAGGTTCCAGTCCCACCACTGCTTCCTGTGACAGTCAATGATGTCACAGTGGAAGATGACTGTGTCATGGTTTGTGATTCCACAGGCTTTCTTGAACGGTTGCGGCCACGGTGCATGTGGCGCTCACAGTACTTGGAGTCCGGGTAGGCATCTTTGGAGCACCGCCATTTCTTGCCGTCAGTCCTCCTGCATCGCCCCGGCTCTGGGTCCACCTTCTTCCCATAGAAGGAACAATATCCCACTGCAAAATTCATCAACTCAAACGTGATATATAACTAACAAACAGTTGACAGTTCATTACCAACAGTACAACAAGCATAAAACATAAGAAACACGAGCATAATATAAACTATGCTACAAGTAAAATAATACATCATCAGCAACAAAGAGTTCAGGTCAACAGATTACATTGAGAATTTCAGTATAAAGCATCATGACCAATAGTATCAAAGTGCGAATACATAAACAATGGTAAAAGTGATATCACACTCAGCATCAAGTCATAAACAATCACATGGGTGTCTAAAGAAGCACTAAAGAAAAGGACTGGAATCAAATACAAATATCTTTTGAAATAAAGAACTACCAGACCAAAAAGGAATATTGATAAAATCCTTGATAAACAAATTGAAGATGGGAAAATATTGCACTATTTTGCCAAAATTTACACACAACGGAAAAAAAAGGTCCAATTCCTTGAAATGTAGTTTTATTGATAAAGTAAAGAATAAAACCGAAAGGGCGTTCCCCTATATCTTTGGGAATTGAAGAAAATCCATGAAAAATACCAAATCCTTACTATACCATATAAGAAAAATAAATAATAAATAAGAGATCAAATTAATCAAACAGATAGTGAAATCCACTAAAAAGAACAACAATTTCCTGCATATAGACAATCTCTTCGGAATCTATTTTTGTAACCAGATTAAACCATATTACTTAAAATTTTAGAAAAATGACAACCTGAAATGCTGGTCTACGTTTTTTTTTTTTTAAAAAAAAAACACCCACGATTTCCATTTTTTCGAAACAAAAGAAAATGCAAAGACACTGAATAAGATTCCTCAAATCAAAATCTAACACACCGGAAAAGAAAAACAAACATATAAAATCGAACCAGCAAATCTGAAAACAGAGAAAAATAATAGATGAAGAAAGATTTCATAATTATAAATATATGTGTACCGAGAGAGAGAGTGGTTTAAGAGGGGGTTCTAGAGAGAGAGAGACAGTTTTAAAAGGATTGGCTTACTGGTGGGATGGTGAAAGAACCTATGAGAAACAGACTCAAAGCTCTTCTGGATAGGGAGCACAAGATCAGGTGGAACAGGGAGACCTGCCATCATATACTTAAAGATCAAGGCTTGATGTTCCAGTTCTTGCCACTGGGACACTGTAAATGGTGACCTCATTGCAATCATCCCTATCCCTGCCCCTGTGACCCCCTCCCCCGTCCCCCCACCACCACAACCACCACCTCCACCACTATTCATCTCCACTGGCAAATACTACTTAGCTACCACTCACTTCTATTACTATTACACTCTCTTCCTCTACCCTCTAGACCCAGAAGCTAAAGCATGGCTTTTTTGACACAGTGAAGAACATGGGACACAGATCAGCCTCTGTCTGATACATATTTATCGTCAAAGGTCATATATGTCAGTCTCCTATCTCTCTGTGTTTTCTTAAGGGGGGCAGTGTCTGTTACAAGGAATCCTCAAAGGTCAAGTTTGGTCTCATTTTATTGGAGAGGGTCTTTCTTTTTCCTTTTTATTTGTGACCCCCTTTTTTTTGCATTAATGATAAATATGTTTGTCTGGCTAATTATTGGGTAGTTTTTGCTTCCTTAATTAAGCCTTCATTAATTACTACTAATATAATAAAGACACTGCTTCAAAGGACAAGGTGCTGCCTTGCAGGTGTCTGAGAGGAGAGATGTGTTGTTCACTCGTTTCGTTGTTGGAAAGAGGTGGTGTTGTCAAGGTGGAGTGATGTATGTTTTTTCTCCCTTTCCAAGCAGTCAAATATGGGCAAGTGTAAAAATGGTCTCTTTCTTCCTTTTCTAAATTCTGTTCTGTATATAATAAACTGATTTATCCAGGCTTTAATGTGTTCGGACCCACGATAGCTTCAAGTGGTTGGTAATGGTGAGACCTAAAGCAAATAATTTACTACATGTTAAAAAAGATAAAAAAAAAAAATACTAACGGGAGATGTTTACATTTTCAAGAGGTATCCGGGCAAAGCATTTACAACAAGTAGAATGTATACATTCGGTCCCTTAGCTCGAGTTAAACTTTTCTAGTTATTTCGAAGCTTAAGTAGTAAGCCGCATAGACATAAATGAAAAATGAGAATTTCGTCCATGTGGTGTACTCTCGTCCATGTGGCGTGTTCTGTTTGATAAAAATCGCATATGAAAGTTTATGCTGTAAATTTTTGAGATTCTCTTGTCACCACTTAGGACAAAAGTAGGAGTATATTTTTACTTAATGGTCTTTTGGTAAAACATTTTTTCAATACTCCGTAGTTGTTGGTATATATCTTTGGTTGGATTGAAGTGATTTTTGATGTTTAATTTGTTGATTTCATATGCTTGATGAAATGAAAATTTTTTGACTATTTTTCAGTGTCTTATATATGTTTTTGATGATTTTTTATTATCGATTTCCCCATAGCTGCTGGGTATTGATGTGTGGGTTGGATTGAGTATTTTTTGTGTTTAATTGTTGATTTCATATGCTTGATGAAATGGTTATTTGTTTCAATCTCTAATTCTTGTTCTTTGATGCATATGTTACATCATATCGACTTAATATTTCTGATAACTATTGGGTTTTGATTTTTGTGTTGGATTGAACTGATATGAATGCTAAATTTTCAATTTCATATACTTGATGAAATTGGTATTTCAGTTGAGTATTGCTTTTGGTCTATCATTTATGTTCTTCTATGAAAATTTAAGCATGCTACTTCAATCTTCCATATACTTTGAATGCATTGAATTCATGTATGGTTTGTTTTGTATATACATTATGCTCCATGTATATTATTAATTGCATAGCCTATATATGTTTAATCTTTCTTGCTAATCTTGGGTTTGTAGCTTTGTTTTATTGCAAAATTGACTTGCTTTGGCTTGAGAACATATACAGAAAAATAAAAATAAAGAGAATTGTAATATTTACAATTTTAGAATGCATGGCTAGGATATGATGGACAGATGAGAAGCAACATTCTTACTCACCGTGATAGGAGAAGAACAATATTGTAGGGGACTAATTGGTCAATATCCATCTAGGGATGTTGCTGGAAAATTTCAGCTGCGTTTTAGGGCCAAGTTCAATGAGTGGCTAAGCTTGCACTAAATGGAAAATCACTGGGATCATTATATGGCTTAGTTTAGACACTTGAAGGAGTTGTATGCTATAGGGATTGTTGATAAGGAAATGAACTTTATTATTGAGGAGCATAATTGGCCACGCTTATTAGTCTTTGGAGTTTCATTAGTATATTGTTGGGATACTCCTCAAATCTCACATTAGAGAGAAGTGTTATTGTAAGTAGTTCTAATTCCACATTGTCTATGTGTCAATGAGTAGCTTAGCTTGAACTAAATGGAAAATCATTGAGATCATTACAAGGCTCAGTTTAGACACTTGAAGGAGTTGTATGCTATGGGGGTTGTTGATAAGGAAATGAACTTTATTATTGAGGAGCATAATTGGTCACGTTTATTAGTCTTTGGAGTTTCATTACTGTATTGTTGGGATACTCCTCAAATCCCACATTGGAGATAAGTGTTATTGTAAGTAGTTCTAATCCCACACTGTCTATGTGTCAAAAAGATTTGGTTATTAATTATTATAAATAGGGCTCTAGAAGTCTTTTATTTGTAACAATCTCAAGTCTTGTAGCATTGGGATAACCAAGGGTTGGGTTATTTGAGACGGTGTAATGGGACTTTGGGATAGTGAGAGTTGAGAGGGTTTTACAACTTTTTAACAATCCAAAAAGTTTTAATGTGGTTGATTTATTAGTGGAGTTTGTTATCATGGACGTAGGTCTGTTGTGGCCGAATCACGTAAAATTTTGGTGTTCGTCTTTATTTAATTTTTCTCTTTGTGGTTGTGTGATTTTATTTCCTATGAGTGTGTGGATGAAATCCTAACAAGTGGTATCAGAGCTTAGTTATGTTCATTGTCGGAAGTGTGTCGTCGGACCTATTTAGAGAAGTTTCCTCCATCGTTGCTATTTGTTGTGACTGCGCCACCATGTTGACAAGTATAACTAAATTTCAAATTCCTTTATTTAATGGAATAAAAAAATTTACTTTGTGGAAGAGTACAATTCAAGATCTTTTGGTGCAACAAGATCTTGATCAGACTTTAAAGGAAGAAAAGCTAGAAAAAGATGATTGATAGAAAGTGGAAATCAACTCAGAGGAAGGCTGTAAGCACATTCAGGTTGACTCTTGCTCTCGAGATAAAGTATAATGTGTTGAAGGAAACTACACCTAATAGTTTGTGGGATAAAATCAAGAGTATCTATGCGTCGAAGTGTTTGACCAATAGATTGTATCTCAAGATTAGTCTTTGCTCTCTAAAGATGAAAGAAGATACAAGTCTTCATGATCACTTGAATGAATTTAATAAGCTAGTGTCTGAATTGTTGAATGCAAAAGAAACATTGAAAGATGAGGAAAAGGCATTGCTCTTATTATCATTATTGCCAAAACCTTATAAACCATTAGTGCAAACAATATTGGCAGGCAAGTCGACAATGAGCATAGATGATGTGACCACACTCATAGAATGAGAGGTTGATGGAAAATTAAAGATTGTCTACTGGTAATCAAGCATTAGCTATAGAGAGTTCTAATTTAGGGAGGAGACAATGGAGAGGGAACAATGACTCAAAGGGGAGTTATAAATATAGTCTTAGAGACAATAGTGAAAAAAAATGTTATTATTGTGGAGAGATGGGCCACATCCAATCTTATTGCAAGCAATTAAGGGAGGACATGGCTAGCTTCAAATTTTTTTAAGAGAAACTCAATGAGAATAAAGAGATGGATGACTCCTATGCAAATTTAGTTTTTGAAGATGATGAAGAAGTTGTACTAATATCTAAAGATGATGTGAATGAAGAAAACTCTTCCGAGAGTGAAGATATTGAGTTTGGGATTTCGCTGCTTCCATGCACATATGCAAGGATGATGATTGTTTTGACACATTGAAGAAAGATAAATTTAGGCAATATCATTGTGGGGAACAAAGATAAGATCAAGATTGAAGGCATTTGGAGAGTTCGCATCAAGCTTCAAGATTGGTGCTTTCAAAATTCTTTCTAATGTAAGATATGTACCTACATACAGCTACAACATACTTTCGTTGGGTGAGTTAGCTTCCCGTGGGTACAAATATTTAGGTTATGGAGATTGGTGTGAGGTGTACACACATGATAAGGTGATTATTTAAGGCAAAAGGGATGCAAAGAATATTTTCATCTTGGATGGTCACTTTGTTAGTGGAAAGCTTGGAAGTGTTAAAGTTAGTGGACCTAAAAGAATCTTGTCTATTCATACGAAAACTAAGAAAACCAACAAGAGTGTGAGACTCGCTCAAGTGGTCGAAGTGTTTGGGGATTTGAGTCGAGGAAGGAATTTGTTGGGATACTCCTCAAATCCTACATTGGAGAGAAGTGTTATTGTAAGTAATTCTAGTCCCACATCGTCTATGTTTCAAAAAGATGTGGGTAGTAGTTATTATAAATAGGGCTCTAGTAGTCTTTTATTTGTAACTATCTCAAATCTTGTAGCACTGGTATAACCAAGGCTTAGGTTATTTGAAAGTGTGTAACGAGAATTTGGGATTGTGAGAGTTGAAAGGGCTTTGCAACTTTTTTATCATCAAAAAAGTTGTATTGTGGTTTATTTATTAGTGAAGTTTGTTACCATGGGCATAGGTCTGTTGAGGCCAAACCACGTAAATTTTGGTGTTCGTGTTTATTTAATTTGTCTCTTTGTGGTTGTATGATTTTATTTCTTGTGGATGTGTTGATTAAATCCTAACATGTGTATTACTTACATGTCATAGCGAATTGCAATAAAATACCATGTGGATGTCAAAAGAATTGAAAAGATAATTTTGTTGAGAACAAGATGTAGAAAGGCTATTTGAAAAAAAAAAAAAAAACATTAGAGAAAAATTTGCAAAACTAAGAATTTGCAATATGAATAGGTTTGACAAATATTTATCAGAATTTTGAAAATATTACTATAATTTAAAAAGTACAAAACACTCTTTTCGATAAATCAATTCTTCCAAAAACTACTTAACCTTTGGAACACTCCAATATCGAAAAAAATATATGAAAAATACTTGAAGGAAGACGATAATAGAATAGATACATTGAGATTAAGAGTTCAATTTGTGATAAAAAAAAACATTAAGAGACTTATGCATAAATACTTTGGCTACGAAGGTTCCAAGAAAAGAGTAAGAGATATGTTGGAAATCACTTTGATAAGATGCCCAGGGGTGATCTTCCAAACACCCAAGTCTAGAATGACTTGTAAAGAAAAGATACAGCAACCAAAGCAAGAAAGAAGACAAGCAATTGTTATCGAGATTCAACAATAGCCTACGTCCCCGTGAGTTCCTCCAAAATCTCTGCACTAAATCTTAATGGTTCTTTACAATACAACAACCCTCTCTAAGAAACCTCAAGTTCTTGAAGAAACAAAGATGGGAAGAAAGAAAGTGATAGGACTATTACAAAAGCTCTCTACCCACTATCTGTACTACTTCTCTTTACAACCAGCCTCTCTATAATGAGTCTCTCCTGTGTTTAGTGTCTTTGCACTCTCACACACCACTCATTCACATCACATGTCTCACAAGTTATATCACATTGTTCTTGAGAATGAAGCTAGGTGACCCTTTATATAGTGCACCAACTTCTTGATCAATCTTGAGTGTCATTCTCCACCCTTAGATCTTGATGACCAATCAACAATGGCCCTCCATCAATCCTAAGTGATTCTGTGTGTTTTAACCTTGCATCCATGTAGTTAACAAGAGGTTGAATCAGGTGGAATATGTGTGCATCAGTGTGCCTAGTGCCTAGGCACTGAACAAGGCATGCTACGGCGCTAAGTAAAACACCTTTTTCACCACTTTCTGGGCACAGCGGCCTTGGTAAGGGAGAGGTGCGGCGTTAGCCTTCCTCCAGCACCTCCCTTGTTGGGCACCGCGGCCTCGGAGGAAGAGGGCTGTAGCATACACTGAAGCTGGACCTCCTGATGTTGTGCGCACTTCTTTGTCTTGCTGAATAGAGGTGTGCACACACACCCAAAGTGATGCGCACACTTGTGTGCACCCCTTTAACATGCTGAAATTTATTCTTCCAACCTTGGTTTAAACCTTAGCCATGTTTAAACCATGTTTAAACCTTAGACAAATACCAACAATATGTACCTTTGTCTAAGCGTTTAAACCCGAACCATTGTGCAGAGAACTTCAGGATCCAAACTCATCTTGAGTCATCATATTAACCGACTCCAATCCTAAGAAGTTCAAAGCAATGATTGAACTTACTTAGAGGTAGAACCTTGGTACCTAAATTTGTAGGACTTTCTTCCATGGCTTTCTTGTCATCATGAATGCATCATTTCGTACCATTTTTCAGAATGTAATGATACCAAACATCCATATGCTTTGTCCTCTCATGGAACACCGAATTCCTCCACAAGTACCATGCACTTTGGATATCTGAAGACACCACCATCTGCTCTTTTAGGACCATCCACTCGTCCAATAACCCTTTGCACCACATAGCCTCCTTTATGGCTTCCGAAACCACTATGTATCCTACCTCCGTTGTTGAGAGTGCTACCACCAGCTGCAACCAAGCCTTCTAATACCTCAGCAACCACTTCATCCCAAGCCAAAGCTCTTTTCCGGGATTACTCACAAATCTGCTGAGAATACCCATTACCTGAGAAATGTCAGGTCTAGTACTTATCATCATGGACATGACTAGTCCAACCACACTAGAGTAAGGGACCTTTACCATTTCCTTCTTCTCCTCATCCATTCCAGGACATTGTTTGCTGGAGAACTTGAAATGACCAGCAAGGGGAATCTTCACTAGTTTACCATCTTCCATAGAAGACCGAGAAACTTTCAACCCATTTCTCTCCCTTTCCCGAATTCTTCTTATCTCAAGGATCTTTTGTGTAAGGCTGAGATCCTTCTTCTCAAACTCCTCACTGAGTTGAGATGTAAACCTTTTCATCCTCTCCCTGCTGTTCTGAACCAACAGCACATCATTGGCATAGATGAGGATAATCACCACTTCATCCACCTTATATCCAAGTGAGAAGGTTTCTGTGAAATCTATTCGTTTCCTTTGCGCGAACTCCTTCGCCACCAGCCTAGCCTTGTTCCGGACTTCATCTCCTAGAGGGAACCCTTCTTTGATCTTGTAGGTCCACTTACAATCCACAACTCTCTGATTTCTCGAAATGTGCACCAATTTCCAGAAGTTGTTCTTCCTAAAAGAATCCATTTCTTTCTCCATAGCTAGCTTCCATTTTGGTGAATCCTTACTTCCATGGCATCAATGTAAGTCTCTTGTTCACTCATCTCTCCTTTTGTGCAAAGAGCACCTGCATCCACAACATCCGCAAACCCATATATTGAAGGTGGTCTGACCAACCTTCTTTTCAGGTCTCTTGTGAGCTGATAGTCCTTTTGACTCCCTGCATCATCCTCTTTCAGTTCAGCCTCTCACGAGTGTCTTGAGCTTGGCATTCATTTATGGGCTCTACCTGGTTTGAACCCTCTTGCCTTCCTTGCTCTACCTGAACCGAATTCTCCTTAATGCTATGCTCCACAAATACCGAACTGGTTTGCTCACTAGCCCCTGCAGGGTTAGTTTTCTCCAAATAAGGAAATAACAATTCATTAAAATTAATATCCCTATTTATTATGAGTCTCAATCCTTCTTTCTCTAAGGACCACAACCTATACCTCTTAGCCCCTTCCCCATATCCTAGAAACACATATTTTTTAGATCCTGGACTAAGTCTATCATCCTTTTGTTATGCATATGCAGCACACCCAAAAGTCCTAAGGTTGTCCAACTCAGGGGGTTTTCCACTCCACATCTCCTCGGGAGTATTATGGTACACAATCCTAGAGGGTGATCTATTAACCAAATACGCAGCAGTAAACACCGCTTCCCCCCAAAAACATTTAGGTAATCCGGATCCATCTAACATGCACCTAACCTTTTCCATAAGGGTCTTATTCATCCTCTCAGCAACTCCACTTTGCTGAGGGGTTTTCACACCCGTTCTATGTCTTAGAATGCCATTTAACCTACAGAATTAATCAAGTTCTTGGTTAAAAATTTCTAAGCCATTATCGGTTCTTATCCCCTTAACTACCCTGCCCATTGAGTCTCCACCAACTTTTTCCACACCACTAATTTATTCAAAGCATCTGATTTATTTCTAAACAAATAAACCCAAATCTTTCTTGAATAATCATTAATTAAAGACAAAAAGTAAATGTTACCTCCCTGTGTTGGTGTCCTTGCTGGTCCCTAAAGGTCCGTATGAATGTAGTCAAGAATGCCCTTAGACTTGTGCACTCCAATGTTGAAGCTGACTCGATGTTGCTGCCCAAGAACACAGCCCTTGCAGAAATCGAGTCTTTCTACCTTGTCACCATCAAGTAACCCATTCTTGCTGAGAACTTGCAACCCTTCTGCGCTTATATGTCCCAAGCATTTATGCCAAAGAACCACCTTATCCATCTCAGCCATCAAGCTTACTGCTTGATCCTTAATGTCCGTGTCTCCGATCATCTCATAGAGACCATTCTTCATTGCTGCTTTGATCACTATCAAAGATCCCTTGGCTACCTTGATCTTTCCTCCCTCTATCTTGCATGTGTATCCCATGGAATCCAGCTGCCCCAATTAGATCAAATTCTTCCTCAAATCTGGGAGATATCTCACATCTTTTAGCAGCCTTATCATTCCATCAAACATCCTCACCTGGATGTCTCCTGTGCCCCTCACTTGGTAAGAAATATCATTCCCCACCTTTCATTATTGGTTTCCTTGAAATTCTTGAACCAATCCCGGTGAGGGCACATATGATGAGTGCACCTGGTAACCAAAATCCATTTCCTACTACCTTCTTGCCCTTTGCTCACACCAGAGCACATAACAAGAACATCATCATCTTGTTGTTCTGTTTTGGCAACCGAAGCCTCTCCATTCTTGGTATGGCTTCTTCCCTCATCCCTCATCTTCTTGCAATCTTTCTTGAAGTGACCCTCCTTGTGGCAGTAGTAATATTTCTTCCCTACAAAACTCAGTTTGGAATGCATTCTCCCATGGCTTTCTCCTCTACCTCTGTCTTGGTAATAGCTATGTATGTTACTGTGCACTCTCCCATGGCTCTCTTCTCTACCTCTGTCTTGATAGTAGTCATGTATGTTGCTGTGCACTCTCCTATAGCTCTCTCCTCTACCTCTGTCCCGGTAGTAGCCATGTATGTTGTTGTGCACTCTCCCATGGCTCTCTCCTTTACCTATGTCCTGGTAGTAGCCATGGATGTTGCTGCCATACTGAGTTGCTGGCCTTCTTCTAATGAACAGCCCTTCTCCACTTGATGCACTCCTCATCTTAGCATTAAGATTATTTTGCAACTCTTTCTTAAGATCAAATTTAAAAGCAAAGATTCGTTTACGAAGTTACCTCTTATTAGGGAGAGTTTTGGCAAGAAACAACTCATCTAGTTTCTTCCATATGACAACTAGATCTTCCGAGTCTCCACACTCCCTTGTGATATTATCCGACATGTGCAAGAAGATGGTGCTGTAAGCCATCTTCTTCATCTCATTCCACTGGTCCTCCGTGGTACTTGCTGGAAAAGCATCATCTTCTCCAATCGCCAAGTCCACTTTCTGTTACATAAGAACAGCCTTGATCTTCAGCTTCCATAGGGAAAAATCTCCCTTTCCATTAAACTTCTCAATACCGAAATTTGAACCCATGTTGCGGAGAAGATCCCTTGATTTATGCAGCACCCACAAATGTTTTCCAACTTCTTCTAAACCTCATGAACATAGATCAGATATTTATCTTAACTCCATCCTTGATTCACCTCAAGAACACAATCAGATATAGATCTTAACTCTGTTCTTGAATCACCCAAGAAGTTGACCTCCGATTCTTGGAGTCTTGTTTCGACACCTTCTCTTCTTGCTCTGACACCCGGTTGTACTAGCTCTGATACCACTGCTGGAAATCATCTTGATAAGATGCCCAGGGGTGATCTTCTAAACAGCCAAGTCTAGAATGACTTGTAAAGAAAATATACAGCAACCAAAGCGAGAAAGAAGACAGGCAATTGTTATCGAGGTTTGACAATAGCCTACGCCCCCGTGAGTTCCTCCGAACTCTCTGCACTAAATTTCAATGGTTCTTTACAATACAACAACCCTATCCAAGAAACCTCAAGCTCTTAAAGATAAAAAGAAGATAACAAGAAAGTGATAAGGTCTTGAGATACCCTGGAACTTTCCCCTTTAGAAATTCCACTTACAAGTCCCTTGAATCCCCTTTCTATACTAATCTCTCTCTTTACAATCAGCCTCTCCAATGAATCCCTCTTGTATATCTGTGTCTTTGCACTCTCATACAATTCTCTCATTCACATGTTCTATCACAATTGTTGTTGAGAATGAAGCTAGGTGACCCTTTATATAGTGCACCAACTTCTTGATCAATCTTGAGTGTCATTCTCCACCCTTACATATTGATGACCAATCAACCATGGCCCTCCATCAATCCTAAGTGATTATGTGCATTTTAAACTTGCACCCATACACTTAACAAGAGGCTGAATCAGGTGAAATATGTGTGCATCAATGTGCCTAGTGCCTAGGCACTGAATAGGGCATGCTGCGGCGCTAGGTAAAACACCCTTTTCACCACTTTCTGGGTGCTGCGGCCTTGGTGAGAGAGAGGTACGACACTAGCCTTCCTCCAGCACTTGCTGGGCATGGCAGCTTGGGAGGAGGAGGGCTGCAGTGCACACTGAAGCTGGACCTCCTGATGCTGTGCGCACTTCTTTGTCTTGCTGAATAGAGGTGTGCACACACGCCCAAAGTGATGCGCACACTTGTGTGCACTCCTTTAACATGCTAAAATTTATTCTTCCAACCTTGGTTTAAACCTTAACCATGTTTAAACCTTAGACAAATACCAATAAGATAGTATAGAAAACAAAAGTTGTTCACACTTAGCTGACATGTTAGGACAGTATGGATGTGAGAAATCAATAGAAAAAAATACATAAAGTATTTTAAGAAAATAGATAAAAAGCGCTATAAAAACTACAAGAAATGTTTTAAAATGAGAAAGTTTTTTAGAAGAAAAAGAAACTATAATAAAAACCCTCATTGCCCATTTGGAAAGCCAAAATCTGAATGTACTTGTTGGATTTATAAAGAAATTTACATTTAACACCTGATTTTCCTAAGAGAAACCCTAAGAAAAACACAAAAAAAGATTAGAGTTTTTAAGAATTAGATTCCAAAATAGAATTAATTTAAGAAAATAAAATATCAGATAATGAAAGTGTATTCGACTAAGAAAGCTCAGAAAAGGAATCTGAAAAGAATAAGATTATGAACATATAGGAATTATTAGAGAAAAACCAACTTCATCTGAGAACACAAGCTTAGAGAACTATATGAGTCAAATGAAAGTAATGAAGGAGAAGACTTTGTTGAAGAAATGGAAATTACCACTTACAAAAAAGAATAAAGTTTATAAAACAAATATTTTTAATATAAAAACTATGTTTAACATAGAAACCATAGAAGAAGTAACCAGAGTTGAACAAACTAAAGAAAGAAGCTTAATGATTTCACTATTAAATAATAAAAAGCTAATTAAGAGTGGTTATAAGTTTGCTCATATTAGATTAATCCAAGTAGGAATAAGTCTATTATTCAGAAAGGGGATAGATTCACCTATATTAGCTTTGTGTTCTTGATTACAAACATCTTAAGCTTAATGATATCTTAATAGGAGGAGTGAATGCAAACCTATATAATAGCCCAATAATGTTTGATATTTATTCTCATTATCACGTAAGTCTAGAAGATAGAAATCTTCATAAAAGAATAATGGTCAAACTTTAGACAAAAAACATATAAATGTTGAAAGGAAGCCAAAATCTTGCAATACATTATAGGATTTCTATAGATTAGTTAACACTACTAATCCAAGTTTTAGGAAACATCCTATTGATTCAATTCTATGGAAAGGTGAAACACCACATGCCCAAAGACTACTGTCAAAAAATTTAGCCATGAAGGATTTACATATCCCTAAAACATGGTTATTAGATGATGTACCATCGACATCTAGAAAAAATAGTGCTACCACTGGAATGGAACTTGTAACGACCCTAGATGGAAAATTAATGGTATTTGATCATGATGAAAAAGAAAAAGTAAAAATAATATGATATAAAGAGGTTAAATGTTACAAAAAGGTTAGCAGTAGTTTAAGAGTACGATTGGATACCTAAATGGAAAAAGGAAAAAGAACCCACATTATCAGACTTGGTTACAAGAACAACGAAAATAAATTGTTTATGAATGCATAGAGGAAGAGACTAATAAAGTTAAAAAAAATAATGATGGGAACTAAAACTTAAAAAAAAGCACTTACATAAAAATAAGATTTATTTGTGTGGATATCATGAATACACCATCAATGCATTAGTAGATACTGAAGCTACTTATACGTTGGGACAACCTAACATTCTTCTGCCTGAATATTTATTAAAAGCATCACCTAAGAATTTTGTAACTGCTAACGGCCAAATAGTCAAACTGAACTACATGGCTAAAAAGGTACCTCTATATTTAGAAGACCATGTATTTGTCATAGAATAATCATGGAATTTTCGTGGTCTAGATGAAGATTAGTTATTGGAAATAATTCCTAAAATAAAGGATGTGTTTACTATTAGGAAAACACTATGATTATGTTCAATTAGGGACACATCTTATTCACATTCTTATACTTACGAAAACTGAACAAAAATGTCTTATCAGGTTTAAACATCAACCTGTAAGCAAAAAAAACCAGCAACATTATCTCCATTATCTATGAAAACTATATCAGAGTGTGCTTCATAGAATCGTGGTGAGGATAGTAAAATAGAAGAAAATAACGAAGGAAATGAGTTTGAAGAATGGATAAAAGAAATTAATTATCACTACAATTAAGAAAATATGAAAAGTAGTAGAGAAAAAACCTATCTCTAGAAGAAATAATGCTAAAAATAAAAGAAATCTTTAGTGATGATCCTTTAAAATTATGGGATGGAGACAAAGTTAGAGCAAAAATAGAATTAACAGACCCTAATAAGGTAATTAGAGTAAAGCCTATGACCTATAAGCCAGATGACATTAAGAAGTGTAAAGAACAAATAAATGAACTCCTAGAGAAGGGATTAATATAACCATCTATATCACCACATAGCTCTCTTGCATTTATGACTAGAAATCATTGTGAAATAAAGAGTGGTAAAATAAGAATGATGATAAATTATAAAGAACTAAATCAAGCAACTAAGTTAGATGGATATTACTGATAGTAGTATGCCCTACAAACCAATAGTATTTGATGTTATGGACATATTACTTGTAATTAATCTTATTCATTTGTTGAAAATAAAATATTATTATTGAATTTATCTTATTTATCATATTCATTACAAATCGCTATATGTGCATAAAATGATAAGGCTCATAGAATAAGAGTAATGAAAATAAGCACCATGACGAGATCATGCTAGTGAGATGTATTTCCTTCAGCTTTATTCTTAAATGTTCCTAATCATAGGATCACTAAGAAAATCATTAGTGAATCCTGATAGATTAGTACATACTATGCTTCCTCAAGAAGTTAAGGGTGATTTATCTCATGACCATTAGTGTGTGAGACACTAAAACAAGTTATGTATGTGATTGGATTGTTAGAGAATAAATACGCCGAACTGACTCGACTAAGAAATTCCTAATGGACATTTTACTGGCTGTCAACAAGAATTCTTATGTTGCAGTTGTACAAGTGATCCTCAGACTTTAGGCACCATGGATATCTTATGTATGGGTAATCATTCTTTGATGCTACCTAAATGTGATTCTAATCATGTGTTAAAAAAGTGTAGTAATTAGGCATGGCCACTTATATATGGAGGTATGTGAGTGTATAATAGATGATCCATCACTCTTAATAAAAGAGAGAGAATGTCCTATATGATCTGATTAAGTCATAGCTTGGAAATTCCTTTGCCAAGGTGGGGTGAAAATAAGAAAAGAGTTTCTAATTTCACCATTTAAGTTATGAACTTGAGATCAGGATATATATGATTAAATAATTAAGGTTTAACAGTAAATCCATGCCTTAGGTTTAATCTGGGACATTGTATGATGGAAGGATTGAATTGTGTGGTAACTGAAAATGGAAAAGTTTACATTAATTCATATTGTCTGGGTAGTCGTGACATACTGCTAGGTGTCAAACATGACTTATAGAAGCCCTCAATAATTAATTATAATTAATTCTTAATTAAAGGGAGAATTTAAAAGAGTTTTAATTTGAATTAAAATCAATTTTTTTTAATTAATTAGATATGATCCAATTATTACGTAAAAGTTATAACCTACTGCCAATGCAATATTGAACCTAAGGGTTCACACATAATTGGTAAATTGCAAGATTAAGGAAAATTAATGTGAAAATGGAGAGATTTCTAAGAATTAATTAAACCGAGGATTTAATTGCAATTCTAGAATCCTAGAGCTTTTAAGAGTAAAGGCTCTATATGAAGTTTTTATTTGATAGAAACTCTAACACAATTGTTTTGAGACTAAAATCAAATTTTAGACTCTCTCTCCTTTTACCTCAAAAGCCGAATTTTTCAAAGCTAGGACTCAAGCAATTTTCGGCCAGTCTTAGTCATCCTGTTTGCACGTTGTTCAACATTCTAGTGAAGGAGATTTTTGTTCTTGGTTGCTCATGTGGATACGTTTAGAGGCCGAATGCTTGAATGACTCGTGAACTCTACACCAAATTCTCAACCAGAATCTTTATAAAGGTATAAATCTCTAACCTTGTATAGAGATGAATTATCATTCTAATAGATTCATAGAAAAATTCATGGGATCAAGTTTATTGATATAGATTTTTTTTTTTAAATTTCCGATGCGTACCTATACTAGTAAACTTATAATTACCTACCTAATAAAGAAGTATTACTAAATAGTATCCAAGGTGATAATATATTTAGTAAGTTTGATTTCAAGTTTGGATATAGGCAAATAAAAATGGTAGAAGAGTTGATCCGCTGACTGCTTTTAGTGCTCGTCAAGGTCATTATGAATGGAAAGTTATGCTTTTTGGATTATGCAATGCACCACAGATATTCTAATGAAGAATGGATAATATATTGAAAGACCTTAGAAACTTTTGTGTAGTATATATGGATGATATATTAATATTTAGCAAAACAAAAAAAATGAGCTTAGAATGAAAACATCTAATAATTTTAGTAGAAAGACTAAAAGACCACAAAATAATTTTATCCAAAAAGAAAATAGAATTAGAAAAAAAAAATAGTTTGTAGGATTAACTCTAGAGCAAGGAAAAGTTGAAATACAATCTCAAATGTTAGAAAGAATCTATTAGTTTCTTGATAAGATAGAAGATTAAAAAAAAAAAAAAACTACAAAAGTTCTTGGGATGCTTGATATTTGGAGAAAAATTTATAAAAAGATTAGCAGAAATAAGAAGTCCATTACAAGAAAAGTAATAGAAAAATAAAGAGTGGATATGGATAGATGAGGATTCTACCAATGTAAAAAGGTTAAACCAAGAGGTAAAAAAATCTTCCAAAACTAAAAATGGCAAAAAGAAGATTTCGTGACATTAGAAACTGATACTTATGACAATTACTAGAGTGCCATCCTTAAAGCAAGAAATATGAATACAAGTGAAGAATAATATAGTGCATACGCTAGTGACACATTTAAATAGGATGAGAAAAACTATCATAGTAATGAAAAAGAATTATTGGTAATAAAACGACGAATCGAAAATTTTGAAATATTTTCTCCTTTAGAAATCCTAGTTAGAGCTGACAATAAAATTTTTGTAGCTTTTATTAAAACTAATATTGACAAGTTCATGCAGCAAAAGAGGCCACTTAGATGGAAATAATGGTTTAGACAATTTAGATTTAAAGTTGCAGACACCAAATTTTGTTCTAAATTTTAGAATGGGCTACGTGTGGAACCTGATGCTGAGAATTCAATAAAAAATGCTCAGATTTGAAAAAAAATGAAAATCATGTTTTTATTCTTGAGAATGAACCACTTACCAATTCGATCCATGACCCAAAAAGCAATTAAACTTAAAGCAGGCCAATCAAACCTCAAACCCATGCCAAAGCATAAAACCCGCATGTTGACACCAAAACCAAAACCAAGAACTGATCTAGGCTCACTAGATGTATCGGCCTAGACCTTGAACCGATTGGTTCAGTCCATGGATCGATCGGCTTGTAAAAATCACATCTTAGGTACTTCTTAGGTTAGTCTTTGTGTAAAAGGTTGGGTCACCTAAAAATACTTCATCCTTACACTCAAAACACTAGCCAAAAGTCCATTCTATTTTCGTAATTGATTCTCCACTTCAAGAACAAGTCCAAGTCTCAAAGTTCTTCTAATCTGGAGGAGAAAGAGAGGATCTTTGAGGGCAATACCACAAGTTCACATGTGGGACAATAAAAGTCATTTCTTAAAAAGGTTAGTTGATTGATCCATTTTATTTTATTGTTATATTTTGCCATCTAAAATATATTAAGTAGTTATGCATGCGGTAATGTAAGTATGATGAAATAGATTACTATTACATGTAATTTAGCCTAGGGTCTAATATGGCATGATATAAATATTCAAATGCCATATAGTTTAGATTTTATGAATCATTTATGATTATCTTTTTTTCACCCATGTAGTGGTAATGCGTGTTGATAGATGCCATTTTAGCATATAGAATATTTCGCACACCATTTTCCATGTCATACTCTCAATTGGAAGTTTCTACTTGAAAATTTTGTGTCTACTATGTTTAAACCAATCAGTTATATGTGGTGGCCGATTGGTGGCCCTAGGTGCTTATTAGTTTAGGTAATAACTTATTGGTATTTGTCCAAGGATTAAATTGGCTGAAGGGTTCAGCATCAGGTTGGAGGTGTGCGTCGCAGCCTGGCCTTGTGCGCCGGGGCCAGCAGAAAGTCCAGGGGGTTCAGCCATCAGGTAGAGCCGCGGCCCAGCCTTGAGTGCCGTGGCGCCCAGAGTGGATGAAGACCTGGAGGATTTCTCCCCTGTGTGCGCCTCGGCCTGCCCTGTTCTAGGCCACGGTGCCAGGTACACTGAGACAAGGTTTTTTCCAGCCTTTTGAAAGGTGCGTTGGGCATGAACAAAACGCATAGGATCACTTAGGAATGTTGAAGGGTTATGATTGATTGGTCCTCAAGATCTAAGGGTGGAGATTGACTTCAAATATTGGCTCAAGAAGTGGTGCACTATATAAAGGGTCATTTACCTTCAATCTCAACACAAGTAAGTCACAAGACATCAAGAGAGATTATCATCATCACACAAGAGAATTCAAGTGCAAGTGTGAGAGTTCAAAGACACAAAAACACAGGAGAGGCACTAGAATAGATCTCAAAGAGAGGCTGGTTGTTTAGAGAGAGTAGTATAGATTGGGGAGAAGGGCTTTATAATAGTTCCTAATCACTTTCTATTTTCTCTTCTTTCGTTCTTCAAGAACTTGAGATTCTTGAAAAGGTGTTGCTGTATCTGTAAAGAACACAAGCAATTTTTTATCGAGGTTTGGTAATAGCCTACGTCCCTGTGAGTTCCGCCAAACTCTTTGCACTAAATCAATGAGTTCTTCACATATATAGCAACACCTTTTCAAGAATCTCATGTTCTTGAAGAACGAAAAAAGAGAAAATAGAAAGTGATAAGGAACTATTACAAAATCCTTCTCCCCAATCTACACTACTCTCTCTCTAAACAACCAGCCTCTCTTTGAGATCAATTCTAGTGCCTCTCCTATGTTTTTGTGTCTTTGCACTCTCACACTTGCACTTGAATTCTCTTGTATGATGATGATAATCTCTCTTGATGTCTTGTGACTTACTTGTGTTGAGATTGAAGCTAGATAACCTTTTATATTGTGCACCACTTTTTGAGCCAATCTTTTAAGTCAATCTCCACCCTTAGATCTTGAAGACCAATCAATCATAGCCCTTCAACATTCCTAAGTGATCTTGTGCATTTTGTTCATGCCCCACGCCTTTCAAAAGGCTAGAAAAAACCTTGTCTCAGTGTGCCTAGCGCCGCGGCCCAGAACAGGGCAGGTCGAGGCGCACACAGGGGAGAAATCCTCCAGGTCTTCATCT
Organism: Bretschneidera sinensis; assembly: GCA_023935145.1. Taxonomy (NCBI): domain Eukaryota; kingdom Viridiplantae; phylum Streptophyta; class Magnoliopsida; order Brassicales; family Akaniaceae; genus Bretschneidera; species Bretschneidera sinensis. The sequence continues at coordinate 63,699,021 of CM043699.1, read as the reverse complement.
ACTCTGGGTACTGCGGCGCCCAAGGCTGGGCCACGGCACAACCTGATGGCTAAACCTCCTGGACTTTCTGCTGGCCGTGGTGCACAAGGCCATGCTGTGGTGCACACCTCCAACCTAATGCTGAACATGCTGAACCCTTCAACCGGTTTAATCCTTGGACAAATACCAACAATCTCTACCTTTGTCTAAGCGATTAAACCTAAACCCATTGTGCAGAGAACTTAGGATCCAAACTCAACTTGAGTCACCATATCAACCGACTCCAATCCTTAGAAGTCCAAGGCAATGATTGAACTTACTTAGAGGTAGAACTTTAGTATCTAAATCTGCAGGATTTTCTTCCGTGGCCACCTTATCCACATGAATGCATCCTTCCGTAACATTTTCCCAAATAAAATGGTACTGAACATCCATATGCTTTGTCCTCTCATGGAACACTAGATTCTTACACAAGTGCAACGCACTTTGGCTATCCGAATACACCACCATCTGCTCTTTTAGTACCTTCAACTCTTCCAACAACCCTTTGCACCATATAGCCTCCTTAATGGCTTCCGTTACCGCTATGTACTCAGCCTCAGTTGTTAAGAGTGCTACCACCGGCTGCAACTGAGCCTTCCAACTTATACAACATCCGTTTAAGTTGAAGAAGTAGGAGGTAATCGATCTTCTTTTTTCCCGGTCTGCTCCATAGTCCGAATCGGCATAACCTTCAAAACAGATGGCCTTACCCCTTTTTACATAAACCAGCCCCACATCTGGGCTTCCCTTTAAGTACCTCTGCAACCACTTCATCCCAAGCCAATGCTCTTTTTCGGGTTTACTCATAAACCTACTGAGGACACTTATTGCATGAGCAATATCAGGTCTAGTTCTTACCATGGTGAACATTACAGATCCAACCGCACTGGAGTAAGGCATCTTTTCTATTTCCTTCTTCTCCTCATCCGATCTTGGACATTGATCTCTAGAGAACTTGAAATGACCAGCAAGGGGAACCTTAATTGGTTTGCTATCTTCCATAGAGAACTTAGATATCATCTTCTCTATGCAGGAAGTCTGAGAAATCTTTAATTTGTTTCTCTCCCTTTCCCAGATTATACACATCCCAAGGATCTTCTGTGCATGGCCAAGATCCTTCATCTCAAACTCCTCACTGAGTTGAGCCTTCAATTCTTCTATCATCTCCCTGCTGTTCCCAACCAACAGTATATCATCGACATAGATGAGGATGATCACTATCTCCTCCAACTTGTGCCCCTTATAGTACAAGCATGAATCATAGTAGCTCCTCATGAAACCCAAGCTAGTTACAAAAGAATCGAACCTCTTATTCCATTGCCGAGGTGATTGCTTCAGGCCATAGAGAGATTTTTTCAATTTGCACACCAACTCTCCCTGCCTTCCTTCTTCATAGCCTTCGAGTTGCCTCATGTAGATGATCTTGTCAAGCTCTCCATGTAAGAACGTTTTCTTCACATCCATTTGCTTGATCTCCCAATCAAATTGGACCACCATAGCCAATACTATCCGTATCGTCTTGTATTTCACAACCGGTGAGAATATTTTGGTGAAATCTATGCCTTCTCTTTGTGTGACCCCTTTGCCACCAGCTTAGCTTTATACCGGACTTCATCCCCTGGAGGGTTCCCTTCTTTGATCTTGTAGATCCACCTACAATCCACAACTCTCTGTTTTTTTGGTTTGGGCATCGATTCCCAAGAGTTGTTCTTCCTCAAAGAATCCATTTCTTCCTCCATAGCTAGCTGCCATCTTAACGAATCCTCACATTCCATGGCATCCATGTAAGTTTCTGGTTCAACCATCCCTCATTCTGAACAAGGAGCTGCTACATTAACATCTGCAAACCCATATCTCAAAGGTGGTCTGACCACCTTCTTTCCCCGGTCCCTTGTGAGCTGGTAGTTATTTTGACTTGCTGCATCAACCCCTTCTAGTTCAGCCTCCTCTTGAGTATCCTAAGCTTGGCCTTCATTAATGGGCTCTACTTGGTCCGAACCCTCTTGCCTTCTTTACTCTACTTGAACTGAATTTTCCTTGATGCTATGCTCCACAAATACCGGACTGGTTTGCTTACTAGGCCGTGTAGGGTTAGTTTTCTCCAAATAGGGAAATAACAATTCATTAAAATAACATCCCTACTTATTATGAGTTTCAATCCTTTTTTCTCTAAGAACCACAACCTATACCCCTTAACCCCATCACTATACCTTAGAAACACACATTTTTTAGACCTTGGGCTAAGTTTATCATCCTTTTGATGTGCAAATGCAGCATATCCAAAAGTCTTAAGGTTGTTCAACTTAGGGGGTTTCCCACTCCACATCTCTTTGGGAGTCTTGAGCTCTAAAGCTCTAGAGGGTGATCTATTAACCAAATATGCAGCAGTAGACACAGCTTCCCCCCAAAAATATTTTGGTAAACCAGACCCAATTAACATGCACCTAACCTTTTCCATAAGTGTCCTATTCATCCTCTCAGCAACTCCATTTTGCTGAGGTGTTTTTACAACCGTTCTACGTCTTAGAATGCCATTTAACTCACATAATTTATCAAAATTCGTATTGCAAAATTCTAAGCCATTATCGGTTCATAAAGCCTTAACTATCCTAACGCTTTTAGTCTCTAGCAACTTTTTCCACACCACAAATTTATTCAAAGCATCTGATTTATTTTTAATCAAATAAAGCCAAACCTTTCTTGAATAATCATCAATTAAAGACAAAAAGTAAAATTACCTCCCTGTGTTGGTGTTCTTGCTGGTCCCCAAAGAATGCCCTTAAACTTGTGCACTCCGGTGTTGAAGCTGACTCGGTGTTGCTTCCCAAGAACGCAACACTCGCAGAAATCATGTTTCTTTACTTTGTCACCACCAAGTAAACCATCCTTGCTGAGAACTTGTAGGCCTTTTTTCACTTATATGTCCCAAGTGAGTGTGCCAAAGGGATGCCCTATCCATCTCAGCCATCAAGCTTGCTACTTGATCCTTGATTTCTGTCTCTCCGATCATCTCATAGAGACCATCTTTTATTGCTGCTTTGATCACTACCAAAGATCCCTTGGTTACCTTGATCTTTCCTCCATCTGCTTTGTATGTGTACCCTATGGAATCAAGCTGCCCTAATGAGATCAAATTTTTTCTCAAATCCGGAAGATACCTCACATTCCGCAGTAGCCTTGTGACTCCATCAAACATCCTCAATTGGATGTCTCTTATCCCCCTCACTTGGCAAGAAGTATAATTCTCCAAGAAAATCTTTCCATCATTGGTTTCCTAGAAATTCTTGAACCAATTCCGGTGAGGGCACATGTGATAAGTGCACCCGAAATCCAAGATCCATTTCTTGCTGCCTTGCCTCCTGCTCACATTTGAGCACACAATAAGAACATTATCTTGCTATTCTCCCTTGGCAACCGAAGCCCCTCTATTATTGGTATGGCTTCTTCCTCTCTCATCCCACTTCTTCTTACAATCTTTCTTAAAATAACCCTCCTTGTTGCAGTAGAAGCATCGCTTCCCTCCAAACTTTGGTTGGAATGCGATCTCCCATGGCTCTGCCCTCTACCCTTTGATTTCTCCCGGTAGTTGCCATAGATGCTACTGCCATACCAAGTTACTGGCCTTCCTCTAATGAACAGGCCTTCTCCACTTGATGTTTCCCTCATATTGGCTTTGAAATCATGAGCCCTTATAGCATTGATCACAATTTCCTTGGTTAATGTATCTCTTCCATATTCAATTGCATTAATCAAATTATCAAAACCATAAAGAAGAGAATTCAACAAAATAACAGTCAATTGTTCATATGGGAATGTTATGCTACAACTATTTAAATCTTAAACTAGCTTATTAAACACATCAAGATTTTCTTGTAGCTCTTTATTAGGATTCGTTTTAAAAGCAAAGATTCTTTTAAGAAGATAAATCTTATTAGGGAGAGTCTTGGTAAGAAACAACTCATCTAGTTTCTTCCATATGACAGCTGGATCTTCCGAGTCTCCGCACTCCCTTGTCACACTATCCGACATGTGCAGGAAGATGGTGCTGTATGCCATCTTCTTCATCTCAATATGTTGGACCTCCATGTTGCTTGCAGGAAAAGTGTCATCTTCTCCAATCGCCAAGTCCACCTTTTGTTGCATAAGAACCACCTTGATCTTCCGCTTCTAAATGGCAAAGTCTCACTTTCCATCAAACTTCTCAACAATAAAGTTTGAACTCATCTTGCAGAGAAAATCCCAGATTTATGCAGCACCCACAATTACTTTCCAACTTTTTCTAAATCTCAAGAACACGATTAGAGATTAATCTTAATACCGTTCTTGAATCACCTTCAAGAACACGATCAGATCTTGATCTTTACTCCGTTCTTGAATCACCCAAGAAGTTAATCTTTGATTCTTGGAGTCTTGCTCCAATACCTCCCGTTCTTGCTATGGTACCAGCTGTCCAAAGCTCTGATACCACTGTTCTAGCTCTGATACCCGCTCACCAAAGCTCTGATTTAGTGCAGAGAGTTAGGAGGAACTCACGAGAACGTAGGCTATTGCCGAACCTTGATAACAAATTGTTTATGTTCTTTCTTTTCTTTGATTTCTGTTTCTATTCTGATCATTACAAGTCATTCTAGACTTGGGTGTTTGGAAGATCACCACCTGGGCATCTTGAGGGTGGTTTCCTAACATAACTCTTCCCTGTTTCATCTGTTCGGTTTCTGTATGATTCAGTTTCTATTCTTAGTATAATAACATGTTTTTGTGATCATATTTCTTATTCTATTGATGATTACTTAAGCTTTTGATTTTTTATTATTTCATACACAAATTATTGCTTAAAAAGGCAAATGGTTAGGTTAAGCTCATTGTCCTTGGGAGGATAATTTCGTCTAATAAATTAATGTTGGTTTAGTAAACTCCCAAGTATATATGTTTCCCTCCCAATTATGATGTTTGTTTAATTTTCACACTTTGGTTGATTAAATTGTATGTGTTGTATCTAGTGTGTGGTAATATTAATTTTACTTCAAATTTAAGTACTTTTCCTAAAACATAATGGGATAGGCCTTGTCTTAGATGAGAGTGGGAGCTTTAATTCCTCTTTCTTTTATACCAAAATCTCTATTACCCATTATCTCTCACAAGGTCAATGAAAAGGGACTTAAACCCCCTTCAAGGTTAAATGACGACTCCTTACCTGTTGTCCTTGCTTTGTGCTTGGATGATAAAAGGAGCCCAGTATGGGAAATATGCCTAGATATAAAAAGACCCCTTTATGGGAGCCCCCTTACTAATTGACAAAGGGAGGTAAATTTAACAACCCATCCCCAAGTGGGCCCTACCCGAGATGAAATCATCAATTTTTAAGCTCCGAGCCCTATCCCGAATCCCTTGTACACATTTGACATACAATATAAATCACAATTTATATAGTTAACCAAATGATCCCATGTACAATCACATTTATACAACTAAATTAATACCACATTTCTTTAATTCCATGAAATTTACAAACAATTAAATTTCTCATTTTTTTGTGCACAACAACTTTAAAACAAAAATTTTAGACTCAAGACGACTCTAAGGATGCTGCTTCCAAACTACCCGTACAAAGTCAAACTAGAAGCTCTCAACTAGAGCTTTCTCTCATAATCAGCTGCCACCTAGGGGGAATAAAACATTAAAAAGAGGGTGAGCTTCAAAAAGCTTAGTGAGTAACACATTACTCAAAGTATTCAATTTTTAGTTTCATTTACCAATTCATATCGTACATTAATTTAATTAGCGTAAGGCCTTAAGTCATTTCCATATTTTTTAAATCTTTAATCATTATTTTTCTTATATATTTTCAATTCAAAGAAGAGTGCCCATCATGTAATGGCACTATACACCATATTATAATCACAATGAATTTATAGTACATTTATACACCCATCACATAATCAAATCTCATAATTTCTACATCACAAGCAATTAACCAATAAGCATAATATCATCATGTCACACAATTTAACATCATATGCCCCTCACTGGGGCAATCACATGTGCCCCTTATTAGGCCAATCACATCACTCATCAAATGAAATACAATGCATTTCATGATCATCTCTTGGCTCATTTCCCCTCACTAGGCTAATTATATCACAATGGGGACGTCTCCCCACGTACTGGTATGTCACTTAGCATCATCACTCAGCATCATCATTCGATTCCCTTCACCCTTTCCTAGACAAGGTCTTAACATTCCAAAGTTTTTCTCGGTACCTTTTCACCCCTTGTGGGTGAGCTCTACCCTTATATGTTCACTCGAATCACTCAACATATGCATAGTGAAAGCACAATTTTTATACCACAACCATAATATTATATTTATGTAATGCATCCACATCATAAACCAATCTCAAACACAATCAATCACACATTCAATTCACATCAATCTACCATATCATAGTCACAATCCCTTTTAATAATAACATCACATTTTCCCTATATCCACAAAATAATACATTTTTCAATCAATCAACAAATTTCAACAAACTAGCCTCCAATTACTTCATGTACCCTTCAAGGTTGTTCATAAGTTGAACCTAGGAGAAAAATAATGCTTAACCCTGTTATTATTAGTTATTAATGAATATTATATAACTCCAAAGGTGTTTTTATACTTTAAATATAATGTGCGCATTTCACACAACCAAAAAACAAAGAAATAAAGTGTTATGCCCCTTTTTGTTTTCCTTTTTAAATCATCGATTATGAGTTTTAAAAACATTTTAATATCATGAATACTAGGAATTTTAAAGGTGTTTTAATCATGCTTCTAATATTTATAAATATTAAAATCACTTTGAAAAATTTTCACATTAAAAAACTGAAGGAAAAAGTCAAATTTTCGAAAATCAACGTGATGTAGTCGATTGGGTACTTGATCCAGTCGACTAAAAAATGTCTAGGAAGTTTCTTCCTCTGCATTAATTCAACTGAATCCCTTGATTTAGCAAAATTTTTGGCTCAGATGCTTCATCCAGTCAACTAGGCACCCAATCCAATTGACTAGGCACCCGATCCAGTCGACCAGATCCCTATTTTTAGCAAAAATCTTCCCGAAAACTCATGTTTTTCTCAAAAACTCTTCTTGACTTCCATAGGTCTTCTAAAATCTTTAAAGATACAAGTTTCTTGTAGCTTTAAATAAAAAACCTTACAGCACCCATGACAATAATTGAACTTAAAACTCCCAAATTAACAAACTCGTCACAAAACCCATTTTTCTCTTGAAACAATATGCTTTTCTCAAACTTTTATTGTGTAAATCTCAAATTCATAAACCCAAACTTAAATACTTAGTTTAAAAATATGCTTGAAGATTAAATCTAGGGAAAAGTAGATTTTACCTTAATTTTGAGCAAGATTTCCCCATCTTTTCCCTTTTTTTCTCCTTCTCCTTCTCATTTTCCTTCTCTTATTTTCTTTTTTGCTATTATCTTCTCTTTCTTTCTCTTTCTCTCTCGGTATCTCTAGAATTTTATACCCCAAAATATGATCTAACTCTCCCTTAAATAGCCCTAATTTATCCTTATTACCAAGGCACTCCTCAACTTATCAATTTTTTTACTTTTCACCACACCATTCTTTAAAAATTCAGTTTTTCTTACCACTCTTCAAAATTTTGTAGTCCTCCATTGACATATGTTTTTATTACTTGACTCTTAGTTTATTTATTTATTTATAATTTTCACTAATCCCAATATGAATTTATTATAATTTACTTTCGAATAAACACGCCAATTCTTGTAGAAATGTACTCTCGTGATTTAAAATAATTTAAATAAAATACCTGACTCTACAATTTAAATTTCTTCCTTGAAATTTCTTCTAGCTTAGGTCCGCAAGTAAATGAGGTTCTTGTTTCCATCATAACCATCTCATTTCTTACCACATTTCTCAGTCTCATTATTCCAAAGTATTTTATTTAAAGATAAAACTTTGTTTCAACCACAATTTTGATTTGTCTCTAAATTGTTTCTAACTTGTTATCATATTATCTCAATTTATTTATACTATCACAATTTAACACATCATTTCAATCAAATTTACCGGAAAAAAATCCTAACTTACACATGAAATAATATTCACACCTCTAGTAGTCACCCTCTTTTAAATTTTATTAACTTCTTATGATAGATTCTAAAAAAATTCTCTTAGAGTGACACATCACCAGTTAGAAATTTCAAATTCAAATTTAAAATTTTCAAATACCATCTCTATCTGTTTCACATCCTTAACTTAATTTAGTTCCATCGGTTCTCATTTACCATATCATTTCGCTCTCGTTCTTTATTACTTGATTCACCTTATAAAATGAGTCCATTACTGATTGCTTGCTTAATTCTCAATATTCAAAGTTTTAAATACTTTTTTTTCTCCAAATCAAAATACAATCCTCTGGATTTATCAACCATGATTTTAAGCTCAACTCAACTTTAGTTCATCCTACCATGATCTCGACTATTTATTTCGCACCCTCATTTACTTTAGTAAATCAATTAACAATCTCAAAACTCATTTTTCTATTCACTCACACAATTTATAGCCTACTCCCATCATTTTGATCCATTCGGTGGTTCATCTCTTTACATTTTATGAATCTTTTAGTTACCGTTCAAACTTTTCCACCATTAAATTAGTATCAAGTATGTACTGAATTCCATCTAGAGTTATTTCCCTCTATTTTTTAAAGAGAAAAAATTTCAATTTAATTTGTCACTATCTCAAATAAACTCTCTTAATTAATTCATCCTCCCAATTTTCTTCACTACAATTTCACTTATTCTTTCAAAAAATCTTCTCAAAATTTGGTCATACTTCAAAGCCATTACTCTCCTTTCTCATTTAATTCTTATAAGAATTGTTAGACAACTCTTTACTTAAAAACAATCAAAGTGTTTCCTCTACATTTTAAGCATTTTCACCTTTTACTTAAAGACTTGCCAAAATAAGTTTCTCAAATTATAATTTTCTTGTTTCTTCATACCATACTCCTTCACACGTATCATTTTATTGCAATTAAAGTTCTATCCATTCCAACTTAAATTTGTATTTAATGTACAAATTTTATAGTCCTTACAAACCTCCAAAATATTATAGCCTTTAGTGTTGGTATTTATCTAAGGTTTAAACATGTCTAAACATGGTTAAAAGATGATCAAAGTCTAAACCAAGGTTGGACGATTAAAATACAGCATGTTAAAGGAGTGCACACATGTGTGTGCACACCACTAATCAACAAAGCAAAGTAGTGCACACTGCTGTGTGAAGGGTAGCATCAGTGTGCGTCTCACCACCCCTTCACTAGCGCCTCACCGCCCAGCAAGGATGCTGTTTGAAGAAGGACAGCACCACACCGCCCCTCCACCAGCATCGCACTACCCAGAACGTGGTGCAAATGAGCTTTCCCTAGCGCCTCAACGCCCCCTGTTCAGCGCTTAGGCGCTAGGCACACTGAAGCACACATGGACAGCTTGTTTATACCTCCTCTTAGGTGCGTGAATGCAACGTTAAAATGCACAGCACCACTTAGGATTGATGGAAGGCCATGGTTAAGTGGTCATCAAGATCTAAGGGTAGAGATTGACTCTCAAGATTGGACAAGAAGTTGGTGCACTATATAAAGGGTCACCTAGCTTCATTCTGGACATATTGTTGCGACATAATTTGAGATCAATTGTAAAGAGTGACAAGATACAATACAAGAGAGAATTGTGTGAGAGTGCAAAGACACAAAACACAAGAAGGACTCATTGTAGAGAAGCTAGTTGTAAAGAAGAGAGAGTAGTATAGATAGAGAGCATTGTAATAGTTCTTATCATATTCTTTTTTCTCTTCTTGGTTTCTTCAAGAACTTGAGCTTCTTGAAGAGGGTTGCTGTAATTGTAAAGAACCATTGATTTAGTGCAGAGAGTTTAGAGGAACTCAAGGGGACGTAGGCTATTACTGAACCTCGATAACAAATCGTTTGTCTTCTTTTCTTTCTTGCTTTCGATTATTGTATTTCTTTCTACAAGTCATTCTAGACTTAGGTGTTTGGAAGATCACCACCTGAGCATCTTATCAAGGTGATTTCCAACAGTGGTATCAGAGTCGGAAGAGCTTGCACAGCTGGGTAATAGAGCAAGAACAGAAGGTGACGGAGCCAAGACTCCAAGAATCAAAGATCAACTTCTTGGGTGATTCAAGAACGGAGTAAAGATCAAGATCAGATCGTGTTCTTGAGGGGGATTCAAGAACGGTGTTAAGATCTATCTTCGATCATGTTCTTGAGGTTGAAGAAAGCATTTGTGGGTATTGTATATATCTGGGATCTTGTCCGCAAAGATGGCTTCAAATTTCATGGTTGAGAAATTTGATGGAAAGGGAGATTTTTCCCGATGGAAGCGGAAGATCAAGGCGGTTCTTATGCAACAGAAAGTGGACTTGACTATTGGAGAAGATGATGCTTTTCCAGCAAGTGTCACGGAGGACCAGTGGGTTAAGATGAAGAAGATGGCTTACAGCACCATTTTCTTGCACATGTCGGATAGTGTCATAAGGGAGTGCGGAGACTCGGAAGATTTGGCTTTCATATGGAAGAAACTAGATGAGTTGTTTCTTACCAAAACTCTCCCTAACAAGATTTATCTTCTTAAAAGAATCTTTGCTTTTAAAATGGATCCTAGTAAAGAGTTGTAAGATAATCTTGATGTCTTTAATAAGCTAGTTCAAGATTTGAATAGCTGTAGCATTACATTTCTGGATGAACAATTGGCTGTCATTTTGTTAAATTCTCTTCCTGATTGCTTTGATAATTTGATTAATGCTATTAGTATAGAAGGGATACATTAACCAAGGAGATTGTGATCAATGCCATAAGGGCACATGACTTCAAAGCCAAGATGAAGGAGACATCAAGTGGAGATGGGCTATTCGTAAGAGGAAGGTCAGCAACTCGGAATGGCAGTAGCAACCATGGCAACTACCAGGAGAAATAAAGAGGTAGAGGGCAAAGCCATGGGAGAGCACATTCCAAATCAAGATTTGGAAAGAGGTGCTTCTACTGCAACAATGAGGGCCATTTCAGAAAAGATTGCAAGAAGAAGATGTGGGATGAGAGAAGAAGCCACACCAACAATGGAGAGGCTTCAGTTGCCAAGGGAGAACAGCAAGATGATGTTCTTGTTGTGTGCTCAAATGCGAGCAAGAGGTAAGGTAGCGAAAAGTGGATTATGGATTCCGGGTGCACTTATCACATATTCCCTCACAAGGAATGGTTCAAGAATTTTAAGGAGATCAATGATGGAAGGGTCTTCTTGGGGGACGAAAATTCTTGCCAAGTGAGAGGGATTGGAGACATCCAATTGAGGATGTTTGATGGAGTCACAAGGCTGCTGCGAAATGTGAGGTATCTTCCAGATTTGAAGAGAAATTTGATCTCATTGGGGTAGCTGGATTCCATGGGGTATACATACTAAGTAGAAGGAGAAAAGATCAAAGTGGCCAAGGGATCTTTGGTAGTGATCAAGGCAGAAAGAAACGATGGACTCTATGAGATGATCAGAGAGACAAAAATCAATGATCAAGCAGAAAGCTTGATGGCTGAGATGGGTAAGGCAGCCTTTTGGCACATTCGCTTGGGATACATGAGCGAAAAGGGTCTGCAAGTTTTTAGCAAGGATGGTCTACTTGGTGGTGACAAAGTAAAGAAACTGGATTTCTGTGAGAGTTGCATTCTTGGGAAGCAACACCAGGTCAGCTTCAACACCGGAGTGCACAAGTCTAAGGGGATTCTTGACTATATTCATTCGAACCTTTGGGGACCAGCAAGAACACCAACACAGGGAGGTAACTTTTACTTTCTGTCTTTAATTGATGATTATTCAAGAAGAGTGTGGGTTTATTTACTTAGAAGTAAATCAGATGCCTTGGATAAATTTGTTGTGTGGAAGAAGTTACTGGAAACTCAAACTGGTAAGGTAGTTAAGGCTTTACGAACCGATAATGGCTTAGAATTTTGCAATAAGGATTTTGATAAATTCTGTGAATTAAATGGCATTCTAAGACGTAGAACAGTTGTAAAAACACCTCAGCAAAATGGAGTTGCTGAGAGGATGAATAGAACCCTTATGGAAAAGGTTAGGTGCATGTTAATAGGATCAGGTTTACCAAAACATTTTTGGGCAGAAGCTGTGGCTACAGCTGCATACTTGGTAAATAGACCACTCTTTATAGCTTTAGAGCTCAAGACTCCCATGGAGATGTGGAGTGGGAAACCCACTAAATTAAGCAACCTTAGGACTTTTGGGTGTGCTTCATATGCACATCAAAAGGAGGATAAACTTAGCTCAAGATATAGAAAATGTGTATTTCTAGGATATGGTTATGGGGTTAAGGGATATAGGTTATGGTCCTTAGAAAAGAAAGGCATGAAACTCATTATAAGTAGGGATGTTATTTTTAATGAATTGTTATTTCCCTACTTGGAGAAAACTAACCCTGCAGGGGCTAGTGAGCAAACCAGTCCGAAAGTTATGGAGCATTGCATCAAAGAGAGTTCGGTTCAGGTAGAGTAAGGAAAGTAAGAGGGTTCGGGCCAGCTAGAGCCCTTGAACGAAGACCATACTCAAGAAACTCAAGAAGAGGCTGAACAAGAAGAGGTTGATGCAGCAAGTCATAATTACTACCAGCTCACAAGAGACCGGGAAAGGAGGGTGGTTAGACCACCTTTGAGATATGGGTTTGCGGATGCTAATGTCGCAGCTCCTTGGATAGAATGAGAGGTTAAACTATAAACTTACATGGAAGCCATGGAATGTAAGGATTCGTCAAACTAAAAACTGGCTATGGAGGAAGAAATGAATTCTTTGATGAAAAACAACTCTTGGGAGTTGGTGCCTAAATCAGAAAAATAGAGAGTTGTGGATTGTAGATGGATCTACAAGGTCAAAGAAGGGTACCCTCCAGGAGATGAAGTCTAGAACAAGGATAGGCTGGTGGCGAATGGGTTCATGAGAACAGAAGACATAAACTTCACAGAAACTTTCTCACTTGGACACAAGGTGGAGAAGATGGTGAGTATCCTCATCTATGTCATTGATGTGCTGTTGGTTTGGAACAGCAGGAAGAGGATGGAAAGGTTTACATCTCAACTTAGTGAGGAGTTCGAGAGGAAGGATCTTAGCCTTACACAAAAGATCCTTGGGATGTGTATAATCCAGGAAAAGGAGAGAAATAGTTTGAAGATCTCTCAAACTTCCTACATAGAGAAGATGATATCTAAGTTCTCTATGGAAGATAGAAAACCAGTGAAGGTTCCCCTTACTGGTCATTTCAAGTTCTCCAGCGATCAATGTCCGAGATCGGAGGCGGAGAAGAAAGAAATGGAAAAAGTCCTTTATTATAGTGTTGTTGGTTCTGTTATGTTCACTATGGTAAGCAATAGACTTGACATTGCTCATGTAATGAGTGTTCTCAGTAGGTTTATGAGTAATCCCGGAAAGTAGTATTGGCTTGGTATGAAGTAGTTGCTGAGGTACTTAAAGGGAAGCCTAGAAGTAGGGCTGGTTTATGAGAAGAGGGGTAAGTCCATCTGCCTTGAGGGTTTTACAGATTCAAACTATGGAGCAGACTAGGATAAAAGGAGATCGATTACCTCCTACTTCTTCAACTTAAACAGATGTTGTGTAAGTTGGAAGGCTCAGTTATAGCCAGTAGTAGCACTCTCAACAACCGAGGCTGAGTACATAGCAACTACGAAGGCCATTAAGGAGGCTATGTGGTGCAAAGGGTTGCTAGAAGAGTTGAAGGTACTGAAGGAGCAGGTTGTGGTGTTTTCGAATTGTCAAAGTGCATTGCACTTGTGTAAGAATCCAGTGTTCCATGAGAGGACAAAGCACATAGATGTTTGGTATCATTTCATTCTGGAAAATGTTACGAAAGGATGCATCCATATGGACAAGGTAGCCACAAAAGAAAATCCTGTGGAAGATTTAGGTACTAAAGTTCTACTTCTAAGTAAGTTCAATCATTGCCTTGGACTACTTAGGATTGGAGTTGGTTAATTGATGACCTAAAATGAGTTTGGATCCTGAAGCTCTCTACACAATGGTTCGGGTTTAAACACTTAGACAAAGGTAGAGATTGTTGGTATTTGTCTAAGGTTTAAACATGTCTAAACATGGTTCAAAGATGGTTAAAGTTTAAACCAAGGTTGGAAGATTAAAATACAGCATGTTAAAGGAGTGCACACATGTGTGTGCATCAATTTGGGTGTGTGTGCACACCCCTAATCAACAAAGCAAAGTAGTGCGCACTGCTGTGTGAAGGCCAGCATCAATGTGTGCCTCACCACCTCTTCACCAGTGCCTCACCGCCCAGCAAGGATGCTATTTGAAGAAGAGCAGTGCCGTACCGCCCCTCCACCAGTACTGCACCGCCCAGAACATGGTGCAAAGGACCTTTGCCTAGCGCCTCACCACCCCCTGTTCAACGCCTAGGCGCTAGGCACACTGAAGCACACATGGATAGCTTGTTTAAACCTCCTTTTAGGTGTGTGAATGCAAGGTTAAAATGCATAACACCACTTAGGATTGATGGAGGGCCATGGTTAAGTGGTCATCAAGATCTAAGGGTGGAGATTGACTCTCAAGATTGGACAAGAAGTTGGTGCACTATATAAAGGGTCACCTAGCTTCATTATAGATATATTGTTGTGACATAATTTGAGATCAATTGTAAAGAGTGACAAGACACAATACAAGAGAGAATTGTGTGAGAGTGCAAAGACACAAAACACAATAGGGACTCATTGTAGAGAGGCTGGTTGTAAAGAAGAGAGAGTAGTATAGATAGAGAGCATTGTAATAGTTTTTATCATCTTCTTTCTTCTCTTCTTGGTTTCTTCAAGAACTTGAGCTTCTTGAAGAGGGTTGCTGTAATTGTAAAGAACCATTGATTTAGTGCAGAGAGTTTAGAGGAACTCACGGGGACATAGGCTATTGCCGAACCTCGATAATAAATCGCTTGTCTTCTTTTCTTTCTTGCTTTCGATTGTTGTATTTCTTTCTACAAGTCATTCTAGACTTGGGTGTTTGGAAGATCACCACCTGGGCATCTTGTCAAGGTGATTTCCAACATTTAACTTTTTTACATGCTTAAATACTCTTGTCCCAAAATATATAGTTAGTAACAATCTCCCAGATTTCTTTAAAACTTTCCTAAGTTCCTCTCAATCACATAGACAACTTCAAAATCACTACTACTTGACCCTTTCTGAATTTAATTACTCACTTATTATATACATAGTCTTGAAAAATTTAAATTCTCTCTATTATAATTTAAACTCTACTACATCTAACTCTTCAAGTCAGATTTTAGAACTTACTCTGTTTCATAAATTTTGATTTTTCTCTAACTATCTCCTTTACCAAACCTTTCTCCCAAATTTCATCCTTTATATTATTCTTCAAAATTTCGACAAACCACAAGCTAGTTTCTTTGTTCTCCACGATTTTATTTACTTCATTAATTAGAAATTGTCAAATCTTTGTTACTAGGCCAAAGTGAAAATCATATTCAATGATTCTCAATCACAGCTCTAACTCATCCAACAAATCCTTATCCAAATCCTCTTGACCTCACATCTAATCCTTAATTCTCTTCACAACAATTATTCTAACTTTTTTATACCTTACCTAGCTCTTAATCTTCCATACTATATCCCATTAACACCCTTATTAAATTTTATAATCTTTAAGGTTAGTCACACACCTTAAGCTTTCCCTAGTTACCGTTCTTTTCTTTTTACCCAAACTATACCAAGATCAAATCACTCAACAATTTCTAAACTTTACATTTTGACCATTTCCCATCTTTCACTAGCTTCAAACTTGCATTTCATAACTTACATCTCCAAATAAAGTAGAACTTTTAGGCTGACAAGCACAAATCTTTGATCTAATCACCTTTTTAAATATTTCACAAGATTCCCAAGTTCTAGAGGAAATTTACCAATGTCCTTTGATTTATACCTCATCATACTTAAATTTGATTTCGATTCAACATAGAATTTCCCTTACAATTTCACACAACGGCTTCCTTCCTCAAAGATTTAAATTTAAATTTCATAATTCAACTCCCTTCTATAAACACATACTTCCAATCAACTACATGAGTTACTAAGATTATTCCCATGAATTTCTATTCAAAATAAGTAGATATTTCCTTTATTATCTTTCTTCAAATTTCAACTATCATAAAAATTTTCTTTGTCATTAACTGAACACCACCATTTCTATACTCAAATTGTTTTTCCCTTTTTATCTCAATCATTCTTAACATCACGTTTCTCACTATGTCAATTATTTATTCAAATAATTTATCCTTTATCCTTTTTCACACTTGTTGATTTTGTTAAAATTTCACCAACATATCATTCTCTCATCATCAATAACACATTTTAAAATCCATAATTCTTACAAGTTTTTAGCACTACCTCCACAACTTCTTGGATCCTCCACACTTTTAATGGCAAACACAACATAAAAATTCAAAAACATTTCAACCTCAAGCTATTATTTCAATTGTCCTTCCATCATATCTGTTCATCATAGGTTCAATTAATTTTATCACCATTCACATACATATAATGATTCATTCATTTATGACTTCATTTTGTTCAATTCTTTTTACATTCTCTTAACAACTATTTCTAAAGTTTAAACATTTGCCAATACTTTTAGGGATTTGCCCTTTGCAACTTCTCAAACTCATTTAGCTAACATTTAATCATTAGTTTACCAACGGAACATATCTTCAACATAAATTTTCCAAATAAGTAATATCATTCATTTTCATTACCTTCCCACGCTTTTACTATATATTTAACTGTTGGAAATCACCTTCAAGATGCACAAGTGGTGATCTTCCAAACACCCAAGTCTAGAATGACTTGTAATGAACAGATACAACAATCAAGCAAAGAAAGAACACAAGCAATTGTTGTCAAGGTTCGGCAATGTGACTACGTCCCCGTGAGCTCCTCCGAGCTCTTTGTACTAAATCAATGGAGTTCTTACAATTACAGCAACACCTTTTCAAGAATCCTTAAGTTCTTGAAGAACGAAAGAAGAGAAAAAGAAAATGATAAGGACTAGTGTTTCCCTGGAATTTTCCCTAAGAAAATTCCAATTACAAACCCCTTGAATCCCCAATCTATACTACTATCTCTCTAAACAACCAGCCTCTCTTAAATGAGTCTCTCCTGTGCTTAGTGTCTTTGCACTCTCAAACACCATGTGTTCTATTTCACGCACATTCATATGTCATTCACATCACACCTTGAATGGCATATCACACTTTGAATGGCTCTTAGATGACCCTTTATATAGAGTAATGACTACCTCATCCAATCTTTGAGATCAATCTCAACTCTTAGATCTCAAGAACCAAAGACTCATGGCTCTCTAAGAGTCTAAGTAATCCTGTGCGTTTTAACTATGTTCCACGCACTATCTCAAAGTGCCCAAAATGAAGCTTCAGGTGTGCCTGGGGCGGCAACCCAGAGCAGGGCTGGCCGCGGCCCAGACTAAGGCACACGACCTCTAGGTGTTGGGAGCCACGGCGCACACCACCCTATGCTGTGGCGCACACCTGGGGGAGGCTTCTCTATTCTTCATCCCTTGTTGGAGGCCATGGTGCAGAGCTGTATCTGAAGCTGACTTCTTTCCTGTTTAATCTTTAGACAAATACCAACAATCTCTACCTTTGTTTAAGGGATTAAACCTGAACCCATTGTGCAGAGAACTCAGGATCCAAACTTAACTTAAGTCACCATATCAACCGACTCCAATCCTAAGAAGTCTAAGGCAATGATTGAACTTGCTTAGAGGTAGAACTTTAGTACCTAAATCTGCAAGATTTTCTTCTGTTGCGACTTTGTCCACATGAATGCATCATTCCGTAACATTTTCCCGAACAAAATGATACCGAACATCCATATGCTTAGTCCTCTCATGGAACACCGGGTTCCTACACAAGTGCCATACACTTTGGCTATCCGAAGACACCACCACCTGCTCTTTTAGGACCTTCCACTCATCCAACAACCCTTTGCACCACATAGCCTCCTTTATGGCTTCCGAAGCCGCTATGTACTCTACCCCGGTTGTTGAGAGTGCTACCACTGGCTGCCACTAAGCCTTCCAATACTTTAGCAACCACTTTATCCCAAGCCAAAGCTTCTTTCTGGGATTACTCACAAATCTGCTGAGAACTCTAATTGCCCGAGAAATGTCAGGTCTAATGCTTACCATCATGAACATGACTGATCCAACCGCATTAGAGTAAGGGACCTTTTTCATTTCCTTCTTCTCCTCATCCATTCCAGGACATTGTTCGCTGGAGAACTTGAAATGACTAGCAAGGGGAATCTTCAATGGTTTACCATATTCCATAGAAAACTTAGACAACACCTTTTTTTTGTAGGAAGACTGAGAAACCTTCAACTTGTTTCTCTCCCTTTCCCAAATTCTTCTCATCCCAATGATCTTTTGTGCAAGGCCAAGATCCTTCATCTCGAACTCTTCACTGAGTTGAGATGTGAACCTTTCTATCCTCTCCCTACTGTTCCCAACCAACAGCATTTCATCAGCATAGATGAGGATACTCACCCTTTCCTCCACCTTGTGTCCATGTGAGAAAGTTTATGTGAAATCTATGTCTTCTCTTTGCGTGAACCCCTTCGCCACCAGCCTAGCCTTGTTCCGGACTTTATTCCTTAGAGGGTTCCCTTCTTTGATCTTGTAAGTCCACTTACAATCCAGTACTCTCTGTTTTCTTGGAATGTGCACCAATTCCCAAGAGTTATTCTTCCTCAAAGAATGCATTTCTTCCTCCATAGCTAGCTTCCATCTTGACGAATCCTTACATCCCATGGCATCCATGAAAGTTTCTAGTTCACTTATCCCTCCTTCTGTCCAAGGAGCTGCTGCATTCGCAGCGACAAAACCATATCTTAAAGGTGGTCTGACCAGCCTCCTTTCCCAGTCCCTTGTGAGCTGATAGTCATTATGACTTGCTGCATCATCCTCTTCTAGTTCAGCCTCCTCTCGAGTGTCCTGAGCTTGGCATTCATCAATGGGCTCTACCTGGTCCGAACTTTCTTGCCTTCCTTGCTCTACCTGAACTGAATTTTCCTTGATGCTATGCTCCACAAATACCGAACTGGTTTGCTCACTATCCCCTGCAGGGTTAGTTTTCTCCAAATTTGGAAATACATGCTCATTACAAATGACATCCCTATTTATTATTAGTTTCATTCCTTTTTGCTCTAAGGACCACAACCTATACCCCTTAGCCCCTTCCCCATATCCTAGAAACGCATACTTTCTAGACCTTGGTCTAAGTTTATCATCCTTTTGATGTACAAACGCAGCACACCCAAAAATTCTAAGGTTGTTCAACTCAGGGGGTTTTTCACTCCACATCTCCTCGGGAGTTTAAGGACTAAAGCCCTAAAGGGTGATCTATTAACCAAATACGATGCAGTAGACACTGTTTCCCTCTAAAAACATTTGGGTAATCCGGATCCAATAATCATGCACCTAACCTTTTTCATAAGGGTCTTATTCATCCTCTAAGCAACTCCATTTTGCCGAGAGGTTTTCACAACCGTTCTATGTCTTAGAATCCCATTTAACTTACAGAATTGATCAAGTTCCTTCTTATAAAATTCTAAGCCATTATCGGTTCTTAATACCTTAAGTACCCTGCATGTTTGAGTTTCTTCCAGCTTTTTCCACACCACTAACTTATTCAAAGCATCTGATTTATTTTTAAACAAATAAGCCCAAACCTTTCTTGAATAATCATCAATTAAAGACAGAAAGTAAAGATTATCTCCCTGTGATGGTGTTCTTGCTGGCCCCTAAAGATCCACATAATGTAGTCAAGAATGCCCTTAGACTTGTGCACTCCGGAGTTGAAGCTGACCTGATGTTGTTTCCCAAGAACACAACATTCGTAGAAATCAAGTTCCTCTACTTTGTCACCATTAAGTAGACCATTCTTGCTGAGAACTTGCAGGCCCTTTTTGTTATGTGTCCCAAGCGATTGTGCCAAAAGGTTGCCTTATCCATCTCAGCCATCAAGCTTGCTGCTTGACCCTTGATCTTCATGTCTCCGATCAACTCATAGAGACCATCCTTCATTGCTGCTTTGATCACTATCAAAGATCCCTTGGTTACCTTGATCTTTCCTCCCTCTGCTTTATATGTGTACCCTATGGAATCTAGCTGACCTAATGAGATCAAATTTCTTCTCAACTCTAAAAGATATCGCACATTCCTCAACAGCCTAGTCATTCCATCAAACATCCTCATCTGGATATCTTTTGTGCCCCTCACTTGGCAAGAAGTATCATTCCCCAGGAAGAACTTTCCATCATTGGTTTCCTTGAAATTCTTGAACCAATCCCTGTGAGGGCACATGTGATAAGTGCACCCAAAATCCAGGATCCATTTCTCACTGCCTTGCCTCCTGCTCACATTTGAGCACACAACAAGAACATTATCTTGCTGTTCTCCTTTGGAAACCGAAGCCTTTCTATTCTTGGCTTGTAATCTTTCTTGAAATGACGCTCCTTATGGCAGTAGAAGCATCTCTTTTCTCCAAATCTCATTTTAGAGTGCACTCTCCCATGGCTTTCTCCTCTACCTTGTGGTTTGTCTTGGTAGTAGCCATGTATGTTGCTACCATACCGAGTTGCTGGCCTTCCTCTAACAAAAAACCCTTCTGCACTTGATTATCTTGGATCAAGATTATCTTGCAACTCTTTATCAGGATCCATTTTAAAAGCAAAGATTCATTTTTTAATATACCTCTTATTATGGAGAGTCTTGGTAAGAAACAACTCATCTAGTTTCTTCCAAATGACAGCTGGATCTTCCGAGTCTCTGCACTCCTTTGTGATATAATTCGACATGTATAGAAAGATGGTGCTGTATGCCATCTTCTTCATCTCATTCTGCTGGACCTCTATGATACTTGCTGGAAAAGTGTCATCTTCTCCAATCGCCAAGTCCACCTTTAGTTGCATAAGAACCGCTTTGATTTTCCACTTCCAAAGGGCAAAGTCTCTTTTTCTATCAAACTTCTCAACAATGAAGTCCGAACCCATCTTGCGGAGAAAATCCCAAATTTGTGCAGCACCCACAATTACTTTCCAACTTCTTCTAAATCTCAAGAACACGATCAAAGATTGATCTCAATACTGTTCTTGAATCACCCTCCAGAAAACAATCAGATCTTGATCTCTACTTCGTTCTTGAATCACCTCAAGAACACGATCAGATATTGATCTCTACTCCATTCTTGAATCACCTCAAGAACACGATCAGATATTGATCTCTACTCTGTTCTTGAATCCCCCAAGAAGTTGGCCTTTGATTCTTGGAGTCTTACTCCGATAACCGATGTTCTAGCTCTGATACTACTGTTGGAAATCACCTTCAAGATGCCCTGGTGGTGATCTTCCAGACACCCAAGTCTAGAATGACTTGTAAGGAATAGATACAGCAATCAAGCAAAGAAAGAACACAAGCAATTATTGTCGAGGTTCGACAATGTGCCTACGTCCCCATGAGCTCCTCCGAGCTCTCTGTACTAAATCAATGGAGTTCTTACAATTACAGCAACACCTCTTCAAGAATCCTCAAGTTCTTGAAGAACGAAAGAAAAGAAAAATAAAGTGATAAAGACTAGTGTTTACCTGGAATTTTTCCTAAGAAAATTCCAATTACAAACCCCTTGAATCCCCAATCTATACTACTATCTCTCTAAACAACCAGCCTCTCTTGAATGAGTCTCTCCTGTGTTTAGTGTCTTTGCACTCTCACACACCATGTGTTCTATTTCACACACATTCATATGTCATTCACATCACACCTTGAATGGCACATCACCCCTTGAATGGCTCCTAGATGACCCTTTATATAGAGCAATGACTACCTCATCCAATCTTTGAGATCAATCTCAACCCTTAGATCTCAAGAACCAAATACTCATGGCTCTCTAAGAGTCTAAGTAATCCTGTACGTTTTAACCATGTTCCACGCACTATCTCAAAGTGCCCAAAATGAAGCTTCAGGTGTGCCTAGCGCCGCTTCCCAGAGCAAGGCTAGCCACTGCCCAGACTAGGGCTGGTTGCGGCCCAGACCAGGGCACACAACCTCCAGGTGCTGGGCACCGCGGCACACACCACCTTGTGCTATGGTGCACACCTAAGGGAGGCTTCTCCATTCTTCATCCTTGCTGGAGGCCGCGGCGCACACCTCCTGGGCCGCGGCGCACAGCTGTATCTGAAGCTGATTTCTTCTCCTGTTTAATTCTTAGAGAAATACCAACATTAACCACACCATATAGCAATTCATATACATATGTATATATGTATTAAACAATGCATTACCACGATAGAATATTTGCATTCATGATAGGTGCTTAAATATTCATATTTAAGCCCCCTTATTTACATTTGTTAGATCCTTAGTTATGTTAATTTAGTTCATTTTGCCTCATTTGTGTGTTTCACATGTTTTTATAGGGTCTTCAAAGAAAATAAGCAGTTTTGGCACTTAAGGGAAGAAGTCTGGAAATCCTGGAGCAGCTTCTGGTCAAATTGCGATCGATCACACTACTACGTGTGATCGAGCGCACATGCGATCGTTCGCACGCATGAAGGATCGAGCGCAGAACTGCGATCAAGGGTAAGACACATGCGATCGAGCGCACATGTATGGGCGTGAACAGTAAACTGCATAATTTTATTTTGGAAATAAGAGAGTTTTGTGTTTTAGGAAAGTTTAGGAACTCATGAGCCTTCTAGGACTACTCAAGCCCTATAAATACACTTGTAAAGCACATACAAATCATCATTTCTTAGATCTAAGCCCTTCTTTTATTTTTCAATCTTCTTTTAGTTTTAGTTTAGTTTTAGGTCGGGAGGCCGGAGGCCAGAAGGAGACCGTGGAGACGAATTGATGACTCTTCTCCATAATGTTTTTGGGTTTCTTCTTTCCTTTTTATTTTATTATGTGTAATTAAATTCTTAGTAGGGCTTGGTTGAAGCTCTAATTATGTTTACTCAATAAATTTAGTATTGGCGCCTTTGCAATATTTATGTTGTGTTGCTTAACTTGATTAATACTTGCTTTTATTTAAATTCCTCATATGTATATGTCTGATCAATATGTGCATGTGGTATGGACTTGTTAGTTAGATCAATTTGGATGACCGAGTCCTGTGTCTGAAATTAGTAACAAAAGATATCCACACCGGATTCTTGAGTTAATCAACATGGGAAACTGGGAGTAGATACCATGCCCTAGGTCCCGTGTGGTTGACGATTTCCATAGATCCTATGCTCTCTTAAGGAACAACTCAACATACACCATGTTAAATCCCTTGAGAGAGAAAAGAGTTAGAGTAGATACCATGCCTAACTCATTGCTTAGGGAGATCAATAGCTTAAGGAGTAGATACCATGCCCTTAGGTTGACAAACATTAGGTATTCATGACATGAGTAAAGCATTGGCATACTGTTTTGTTGTGGTAGCATAATTAGTGGTGGATATCAAGTCCCTACACCTTTATCCTTATTATTTTATCTTTATCAAAATCAACTCGTTTATTATTTCTATTACATTGTGAATATAATTCTAAATCAAAATTCACCAATCTCTGTGGAGATGATCTTGCATTCACACACTATACTACACTGTTGACCTTGTGCACTTGCAAGTAAAGCAAATACGATTATTTGCTTATTTATTTATGTAAATAAACGCACAACAAGTTTTTGGCGCCGTTGCCGGGGATTGTGCTAAATTTCTTTTTGGAATTATTTTCGTTAGTTTTTTTATTTATTTTTATTTTATTCTATTTTATTTTATTCTGTTTCGTTTTATTTTTATTTTTATCAAAAATCATATTTATTCCTTCTTTTCATTTTCTGTTTTTGTTCAAGTGTGCAGGGGAGGAATTTCTGTCCTCATTGCGATTGAGCACACTCTTTTGTGCGATCGAGAGCAAGCCCAGTGCGATCGATCACTGTTCTTGGTGCGATCGAGCGCAAAAGCTTCAGAAAGTACCCGAGAAGCCGTACTGAAACTGTTACACTGAAGTTTTTCAACTAATTCATTCGAAGGAGAAGCACCAATGGTGGAAGCTAGTTATGCTTACCTAAATGCTATGGAAAGGAAGCTGGATATGCTCATAAACACCATGACTACTCAAAACATCTCACCTAGTCCGCGAGCCAAACCACTCCAGGTATGTGCTATATGTTCTCGTTTTAATCACACTTCTGAAACTTGCCCTTTATATTTATATGCAGATCAAGAGCAAGCAAATTATGAGGGACCGCATAATACATATACAAATACCTATAATCCTAGATGGCAGCATCACCCCAACCTCTCAGGGAGCAACAATCACAATGCTTTGAATCTTCAAGGACAGCAAAGAAACTTCCAGCAAGCAGCCCAACCAGTGCCGAAATCAGAAAATAGTGACCTAGAGAGTCTTGTAAAGCAATTGACCACTCAACAACAGCAACTAATGACAACATTGATGACTTCACTAGATCAGTAAAAACAAACCACTGCCGGGCATGAGTAAGCTATGCAAAGACTAGAGGTACAAATGGGGCAATTGGCTAAGGAGCTAAGTGAACAAAAGCAACGTGTTGTTGAACAAGTTTTTCATGATCAGCATATTGATCCCTTGGAGACCACCCTCACCCATTATTTCAAAGGATCAGATATCGAGCCAAAATTTGAAGATGTTACTAAAGACATCATTGAAACTGTGCACCTCCTAGAGGACTCTCCAAAGCATCCAAGTAAGTACACTGATCCATTTGAACTTCATGTACCTACTAATATTATTTTTTTCCTTTCTATTGTCCAGGCACCTAACTTGGAGTTAAAGCAATTGCCGAAGCATTGCCCTTATGATTATATGGGAGAGAATAAGACACTTCCTATACTAGCTGCTGCCAATCTTGGTTTTGGGGAAAAATAAGGCTTGGTCCGGCTGAAGATGCTAAACTTAGCGCTCATGGAAGGCACCCCAGACTTATCCTTTTCATTTTAATATTTTTCTTTTGTTTATATTTATATTTCTATATCTAGTATTTATATTTCTTGTTTTTCGGAACAACATTTATTTTTCTTTGTCAGGTACTTAGTGCGTGCATCCAGTTTAAGTTTGGGGGCGTGTCACAAGCAAAGCAAGCAACCTAGTTCTCCATACCCCAGGTCAGATCTTTCCATGCCACACACATTGGGGCCAATGTGTATTTTAAGTTTGGGGGTAGTGGGAGATACTAGATACTATCACACACGCACTTGAAACACATGCACACACTAAGTCCCAGTTTTTTTTAGGTAGATAAATGCATGTTCTTTTGGTAAACAAAAATTTTGGTTGATTTAAAAATTTGATAACACTTCATTAGTAAGCTTAAAATCTAGAACACATAGTCTTGCAATGGGAATTTTACAAAGTTTAGTTACCTACCTCAAGGCACCTAAGAATTCACGAGTTTGATCCAAATTTGCACGAACACATTTAACACACATTTGTGTGGGGTATGACATATAATTCTCTTGTATATGTTTCCATAATCTAACTGTAATCGGATAACATGTTGAAAAGAACACTTTGGCATAAGAAAAATAAAGAAAAATGTTCATCATGCAAAAAAGTGATCAAAAATACTTTCCACTGAGTAACTGGGCCTCTTGCCTCAGTAAGCATTGAGTGTTCACGTCAAAAGGTGAGAAGTAAGCCTTTAATGATCACAATAACAAGTTTCCACTGAGTAACTGGGCCTCTTGCCTCAGTAAGCATTGAGTGTTCACGTCAAAAGGTGGGAATTTCATTAAAACTTGTTAGTTCTGTAGCCTTTTTGATTCAAGTTAGTAAGTCCTTAGGGGTGTCTTTACACCTAATGCCCTAAAACCATCTGGTTTAGGAGTCATTGGCTAAACACTCGTTACAAGGGTCAAATAGAAAGCTCGATGGAACTCAACATGGCAAAGATCACATGATGAAAGAAAAAGAAAGAAGAAGCAAGTATTATGCCACTTTTGTTCTCTTTGATAAGGAATTCGATAAAGGTGGGCATCGAAACCCTATACACTAAAATTATGTGGAAACCCCATCTTATATGTGCTAATTCATCACACACAAATCAAACTTGCGATGTCTTAAGCTAACCTTAGGTAAGTAACATGAACTTTTAAAAATCTTTTTTCAATATAAAAATGTGTTTTTATTATAAGCTTACTCATGAACGGTTATCATAGTTTTATGCACAACCCAAATCTTTAAGTATCATAGAAATGAATTTATCTTTAATTTTGTTCTTCATTTATTTTTTAGTTTTGTATTGCTAAGGGACTAGCAATATGTAAGTTTGGGGGTGTGATAGGTGCTTAAATATTCATATTTAAGCCCCCTTATTTACATTTGTTAGGTCCTTAGTTATGTTAATTTAGTTCATTTTACTTCATTTGTGTGTTTCACATATTTTTATAGGGTCTTCAAAGAAAAGAAGCAGTTTTGGCACTTAAGGGAAGAAGCTTGGAAATCCTGGAGCAGCTTCTGGTCAAATTGCGATCGATCGCACTACTATGTGTGATCGAGCGCACATGCGATCGTTCGCACACATGAAGGATCGAGCGCAGAACTGCGATCGAGCGCAAGATGCATGTGATCGAGCGCACATGTACGGGCATGAACAGTAAACTATAGAACCCTATTTTGGAAATAAGAGAGTTTTGTATTTTAGAAAAGTTTAGGAACTCATGAGCCTTCTAGGACTACTCAAGCCCTATAAATACACCTGTAAAGCACACACAAATCATCACTTCTTAAATCTAAGCCCTTCTTTTATTTTTCAATCTTCTTTTAGTTTTAGTTTAGTTTTAGGTCGGGAGGCCGGAGGCTAGAAGGAGACCGTGGAGACGAATTGACGACTCTTCTCCATAATGTTTTCGGGTTTCTTCTTTCCTTTTTATTTTATTATATGTAATTAAATTCTTAGTAGGGCTTAGTTGAAGCCCTAATTATGTTTACTAAATAAATTTAGTATTGGCCCCTTTGTAATATTTATGTTGTGTTGCTTAACTTGATTAATACCTGCTTTTATTTAAATTCCTCATATGTATATGTCTGATCAATATGTGCATGTGGTATGGATTTGTTAGTTAGATCAATTTGGATGACCAAGTCCTGAGTCTGACATTAGTAACAAAAGATATCCACACCGGATTCTTGGGTTAATCAACATGGAAAACCGGGAGTAGATACCATGCCCTAGGTCCCGTGTGTTTGTCGATTTCCACAGATCCTATGCTCTCTTAAGGAACAACTCAACATACACCACGTTGAATCCCTTGAGAGAGAAAAGAGTTAGAGTAGATACCATGCCTAACTTGTTGCTTAGGGAGATCAATAGCTTAAAGAGTAGATACCATGCCCTTAGGTTGACAAACATTAGGTAATCATGACATGAGTAAAGCATTGGCATACTATTTTGTTGTGGTAGCATAATTAGTGGTGGATATCAAGTCCATACGCCTTTATCCTTATTATTTTATCTTTATCAAAATCAACTCTTTTATTATTTCTATTACATTGTGAATATAATTCTAAATCGAAATTCACCGATCCCTGTGGAGATGATCTTGCATTCGCACACTATACTACACTGTTTACCTTGTGCACTTGCAAGTAAAACAAGTACTATTATTTGTTTATTTATTTAGGTAAGTAAACGCACAACAATTCACAATTTTTCTCAACAATATTAGCAAACATTTCATAAGTATGATCAAATCATTTCACACAACACAAAATCATCCCACACAACATGAAATCAATCTACTTCATCTTTCAAAACTCTTACGACAACCCATTTCAACATCAAATTTGATTTCCTCAATGACATCCTCTCTAACCTTTCACAACTGACTATTTACCAACTCCTTAGATACCATGCTCATGCAACTAGAGTCTACAGAACCTTAAATCTATGCTCTGATTCCAAAAATGTAACAATCCATCCCCGGGTGGGCCCTATCTGAGATAAAATCGTTACATTTTAAGCTTCGAACCCTATCCTGAATGCCATGCACACATCTTGACATATAACACAAATCCAAATTTACATAATCAATTAAATGATCCCGTGTACAATCACATTTATACAACAAAATTAATACTTCACTTCTTTAATTTCATACAATTCACAAACATTTAAATTTCTCTTTTTTTGTACACAACATCTTTAAAACAAAAATCTTAGACTCAAGACGACTTTGAGGATGTCACTTCCAAACCACCTGTACAAAGTTAAACTAATAGCTCTAAACTAGAGCTTTCTCCCATAATCAGCTATCACATGGGGAGAATAAAACATAAAAAGGGGTTGAGCTTCAAAAAGCTCAGTGAGTAACACATTTCTCAAAGTAATTGACTTTTTTGTTCCATTTATCAATTCATATTATACATTAATTTAATTAGCGTAAGGCCTTAAGTCATTTCCATATCTCTTGAAATCTTTAATCATTATATTTCTTACATATTTCTAATTCAAAGAAGAGTTCCCATCACATAATGGCAATATACACCATATTATAATCACAATGAAATTATGGTATATTTATACACCCATCACACAATCAAATCTCACAATTTCCACATCACAAGCAATTAACCAATAAGCACAATATCATCATGTCACACAACATCACAAGCAATCAACCAACAAGCACAACATCATCACGTCACACAATTTAACATCATATGCCCCTCACTAGGCCAATCACATCATGTGACCCTAATTGGGCTAATCACATCACTCATAAAATGAAATACAATGCAATGCATGATCATCTCTCAGCTCATTTCATCTCATTGCTCCTCGTTGGGCTAATCATATCACAATAAGGACGTCTCCCCATGTATTGGTATGTCACCCACCATCATCATTCGGATCCCCTTCACCCTTTCCCTACAAAGTTTTCCTCGGTATCTTTTCACCCCTTGTGGGCTAGTCCTACTCTCACTTGTTCACTCAAATCACTCAACATATGCATAGTGAAAGCACAATTTTTACACCACAACCATAAGGTTATATTTATGCAATGCATCTGTTGGTATTTGTCTAAGGTTTAAACATGTCTAAACATAGTTCAAAGATGGTTAAAGTCTAAACTAAGGTTGGAGTATTAAAATAAAGCAAGTTAAAAGACTGTACACATGTGTGTGCATCACTTTGGAGCAAGGTAAGGGTAGGCACACTAGTGTGTGCACTTCAGCACATAAGCTGAAAAAGTGTGCGCACTGTTGTGTGAAGGGGCAGCATCAGTGTGCCCCGCACTGCCCCTTCATCAGCGTCGCACCTCACAGAATGGAGACTCTCTAAATCATGCCAGCACCACACCACTCCCCACCAGCGCCGCACCATCCAGAATGGGTTGCAAGTGTGCTCTGCCCAGCGCCACACCGCCCCCTGTTGAGCACCTAGGCGCTAGGCACACCAAAGCACACATGGACAACTTGCTTAAACCTACTCTTAGGTGCATGGGTGCAAGGTTAAAATGCATAGCACCACTTAGGATTGATGGAAGGCCATGGTTAAGTGGTAATCAAGATCTAAGGGTGAAGATTGAATCTCAAGAATGAACAAGTAGATGCACTATATAAGGGGGTACCTAGCTTCACTTTTCCATATACAACAACACAAGTTTGTGACATACTTTGAGATAAATTGTAACATAAGAGAGAATTGTGTGAGAGTGAAAAAGATCAAACACAAGAGAGACTCATTGTAGTAAGGCTGGTTGTAAAGAGAGAGAAGTCTAGATTAGATAGAGAGCATTGTTAGTTCTTATCTTCTTCCTTTCTTCTCTTCTTGGTTTCTTCAAGAACTTGTGATTCTTGAAGAGGGTTGTTGTATTTGTAAAGAACCATTGATTTAGTGCAAAGAGTTTGGAGGAACTCACGGGGACATAGGCACATTGCCGAACCTCGATAACAATTGCTTGTCTTCTTTCTTTCTTTGATTTTTTGTTCTTGTCTTTGATTGCTGTATTTTTTTCTAGAAGTCATTCTAGACTTGGGTGTTTAGAAGATCACCACCTGGGCATCTTGTCAAGGTGATTTCCAATAGTGGTATCAGTGCTTTGGACAGTGGTATTAGAGCAAGCACAGCGATGGAGCCAAGACTTCAAGAATCAAAGATCAACTTCTTGGGTGATTCAAGAATGGTGTAAAGATCAAGATCTGATCATGTTCTTGACGTAGATTTAAGAATGGTGTTAAGATCCATCTTCGATCTGCGTTCTTGAGGTTGAAGAAAGTGTTTGTGGGTATTGCATAAATCTGGGATCTTGTCCGCAAAAATGGTTTCAAATTTCTGTGTTGAGAAGTTTGATGGAAAGGGGGACTTTGCCCTTTAGAAGTGGAATATCAAGGCTGTTCTAATGCAACAGAAAGTGGACTTGGCTATTGGAGAAGATGATACTTTTCCAGCAAGTGTCATGGAGGACTAGCGGACTGAGATGAAGAAGATGGCTTACAGCACCATTTTCTTGCACATGTCGGATAGCGTCACAAGGGAGTGCGGAGACTCGAAAGATCCTGTTGTCATATGGAAGAAACTAGATTTGTTGTTTCTTACCAAAACTCTCCCTAACAAGATTTATCTTCTTAAAAGAATCTTTGCTTTTAAAATGGATCCTAGTAAAAAGTTGCAAGATAATCTTGATGTCTTTAATAAGCTAGTTCAAGATTTGAATAGTTGTAGCATTACATTTTCGGATGAATAATTGGCTGTTATCTTGTTAAATTCTCTTCCTGATTGCTTTGATAATTTGATTAATGCTATTGAGTATGGAAATGATACTTTAACAAAGGAGATTGTGATTAATTCCATAAAGGCATGTGATTTCAAAGCCAAGATGAATGAGACATCAAGTGGTGATGGGCTGTTCGTAGAGGAAGGCCAGCAACTCGGAATGGCAGTAGCACTCATGGTAACTACCGGGAGAAATCAAGAGGTAGAGGGCAGGGTCATGGGAGATCTCATTCCAAGATAAGACTTGGAGGAAGAAGGAGATGCTTCTATTGCAACAAGGAGGGTCATTTCAAGAAAGATTGCAAGAAGAGGATTTGGGATGAGAGGAGAAACCATACCAACAATGGAGAAGCTTCGGTTGCCAAAGGAGAACAACAAGATGATGTTCTTGTTGTGTGCTCAAATGTGAGCTAGAGGCAAGGCAGTGAAAAGTGGATTCTTGATTTCGGGTGCACTTATCACATGTGCCCTAATAAGGAATGGTTTAAGAATTTCAAGGAGATCAATGATGGAAGGGTCTTCTTGGAGAATGACAATTCTTGCCAAGTGAGGGGGATTGGAGACATCCAATTGAGGATGTTTGATGGAGTCACAAGGCTGCTGCGAAATGTGAGGTATCTTCCAGATTTGAAGAGAAATTTGATCTCATTGGGGCAGCTAGATTCCATGGGGTATACATGCAAAGTAGAAGGAGGAAAGATCAAAGTGGCCAAGGGATCTTTGGTAGTGATCAAGGTAGCAAGAAATGACGGACTCTATGAGATGATCGGAGAGACAAAAATCAATGATCAAGCAGCAAGCTTGATGGCTGAGATGGACAAAGCAGCCCTTTGGCACACTCTCTTGGGACACATGAGTGAAAAGGGCTTGCAAGTTTTTAGCAAGGATGGTCTACTTGGAGGAGACAAAGTAGAGAAACTGGATTTCTGTGAGAGCTGCATTCTTGGGAAGCAACACCGGGTCAGCTTCAACACCGGAGTGCATAAGTCTAAGGGATTCTTGACTACATTCATTCGGACCTTTGGGGACCAATAAGAACACCAACACAGGGAGGTAACTTTTACTTTCTGTTTTTAATTAATGATTATTCAAGAAGAGTGTGGGTTTATTTGCTTAGAAATAAATCGAATGCCTTGAATAAATTTGTTGTGTGGAAGAAGTTACTAGAAACTCAAACGGGTAGGGTAGTTAAGGCTTTACGAATCGATAATGGCTTAGAATTTTGCAATAAGAATTTTGATAAATTTTGTGAATTAAATGGCATTCTAAGGCATATAATGGTTGTAAAAACACCTCAGCAAAATGGAGTTGCTGAAAGAATGAATAGAACCCTTATGGAAAAGGTTAGGTGCATGCTAATAGGATCCAGTTTACCAAAATATTTTTGGGGAGAAGCTGTGGCTACAGCTGCATACTTGGTAAATAGATCACCCTCTAGAGCTTTAGAGCTCAAGACTCCCATGGAGATCCTGAATTAAACAAACTTAGGACTTTTAGATGTGCTGCATATGCACATCAAAAGGAGGATAAACTTAGCCCTAGATCTAGAAAATGTGTATTTCTAGGCTATGGTGATGGGGTTAAGGGATATATGTTGTGGTCCTTATAAAAGAAGGGCATGAAACTGATTATAAGTAGGGATGTTATTTTTAATGAATTATTATTTTCATACTTGGAGAAAACTAACCCTGCAGGGGCTAGTGAGCAAACCAGTCTGAAAATTATGGAGTATCGCATCAAGGAGAACTCGGTTCAGGTAGAGCGGAGGAGGCAAGAGGGTTCGGACCAGGTAGAGCCCTTGAATGAAGGCCAAGCTCAAGAAACTCAAGAAGAGGCTGAACAAGAAAAAGTTGATGCAGTAAGTCATAATTACTACCAGCTCACAAGAGACCGGGGAAGGAGGGTTGTTAGACCACCTTTGAGATATGGTTTTGCGGATGTTAATGTAGCAGCTCCTTGGATAGAAGGAGAGGTTGAACCAAAAACTTACACAGATGCCATGGAGTGTAAGGATTCGTCAAAGTGGCAGATTGCTATGGAGGAAGAAATGGATTCTCTGATGAAGAACAACTCTTGGGAGTTGGTGCCCAAACCAGAAAATCAGAGAGTTGTGGATTGTAGATGGCTCTACAAGATCAAAGAAGGGAATACTCCAGGGGATGAAGTTTGATATGAAGCTAGGTTGGTGGCGAAGGGGTTCACACAAAAAGAAGGCATAGATTTCACCGAAATCTTCTCACCGTTTATGAAGTACAAGACGATACAGATAGTGTTAGCATTGGTGGTTCAATTTGATTGGGAAATTGAGCAAATGGATGTGAATATAGCGTTCTTACATGGAGAACTCGATGAGACCATTTTCATTAGGCAACCTGAAGGCTATAAAGAAGGAAGGCAGGGAGAGTTAGTGTGAAAATTGAAGAAATCTCTCTATGGCCTGAAGCAATCACCTCGGCAATGGAATAAGAGGTTTGATTCCTTTGTAATCAGCTTGGGTTTCATGAGAAGCTACTATGATTCATGCTTGTACTATAAAGGGCAGAAGGTTGAGGAAATGGTGATCATCCTCATCTATGTTGATGACATGTTGCTGGTTAGGAGTAGCATGGAGAGGATAAACAAATTGAAGGCTCAACTCAGTGAGGAGTTTGAGATAAAGGATCTTGGCCATGCACAAAAGATCCTTGGGATGTGTATCATCAGGGAAAGGGAGAGAAACAGATTGAAGATCTCTCAAACTTTCTACATAAAGAAGATGATATCTAAATTCTCTATGGAAGATAGCAAACCAGTAAAGGTTCCCCTTGCTGGTCATTTCAAGTTCTCCAGCGATCAATGTCCAAGATCAGAGGTGGAGAAGAAGGAAATGGAGAAAGTCCCTTACTCTATTGCAGTTGGTTCTGTTATGTTTACCATGGTAAGCACTAGACCTGACATTGCTCATGGAATGAGTGTTCTCAATAGGTTTATGAGTAATCCCAAAAAGGAGCACTGGCTTGGGATGAAGTGGTTGCTGAGGTACTTGAAGGGAACCCCAGATCGAGCGCACAAGCAATCGTGTGCACACATAAAAGGCTCGAATGCACCTATGCGCTCGAGTGTAGAAGTAAGTGATCGAGCACACATGCACAGGGAGGCGGCAGAGCAAGTTTTGGAAAGATTTCTTCTAGACCTATTTTGGAAATTAGGGTTTCGAGGCACCTTTAGAACCCTATATATAGGATTGTAAAAAACAGAAAA
Organism: Bretschneidera sinensis; assembly: GCA_023935145.1. Classification (NCBI taxonomy): domain Eukaryota; kingdom Viridiplantae; phylum Streptophyta; class Magnoliopsida; order Brassicales; family Akaniaceae; genus Bretschneidera; species Bretschneidera sinensis. The sequence continues at coordinate 63,664,804 of CM043699.1, read as the reverse complement.
CATATCATATCTTTTATCTTTTACTTTTGCTTGAAGTTGTAAGCTTTGGAGAGGAATTGACGACTCGTCTCCACAGTATTCTTCGGGTTTTATATTTTCTGTTTAGTTTATGTTATGATGATGTTTATCATAGACAACATGTGTAACTAACTCTTTATAGGGCTCGATTGAAGCCTTAATTATGCTTTTCCATATATATATATTCATTGATTGCCTTTGCAAATAGCTATGTTATGATGCTTTAATTGATTAATGCCTATTTTATTGAATTCCTTATATGTGTGTGTCTGATCAACATATGCATGTGGTATGGAATAGTTAGTTAGATCAATTTGGATGACTGAGTCCTGGGTCTGACAATAGTAACAAAAGAAATCCACGCCAGATTATTGGGTTAATCAACGTGAGAAACCGGGAGTATATACCATACCCTGGGTCTCGTGTGGTTCTCAATTTCCACAGATCTTATGCTCTTTTAAGGAACAACTCAGTATACACCATGCTGAATCCCTTAAGAAAGAAAAGGTTAGAGTAGAAACCATGCCTAACTCATTGCTTAGGGAAATCAATAGCTTAAGGAGTAGATACCATGCCCTTAGGTTGACAACCAATAGGTATTCATAGTAGGGCTAAGCATTGGCACATTACTTATTGGGAAAGTTTGATTAGTGGTGGATATCAAAGCCCTATGTTCTCATTATTATCAATCTAAACTTAATATTTATTTCTATCAATTTTACATTGTGAAACTAATTCTAAAACGAAATTCACCTATCCCAGTAGAGATGATCTCGCACTTGCACACTATGCTACTATTGACCTTGTGCACTTGCAAGTAAAACTGTACGATTATTTGCTTATTTATTTAGGTAGATAAATGCTCAACAAGTTTTTGGCACCGTTGCCGGGGATTACACTAAATTTCCTTCTATAATTAGTTTCATTTAATTCAATAATTTTTATTTATTTATTCTATTTAATTCTATCAAAATTTTAAGTTTTTGTTTTTACTTTATTTTTGTTTAATCCAAAACCTAATCTATTTCTTTTTGTTTTCTGTTTCAGGCACTCTAGCAGAACTTTCTGTGCCACCTACGATCGAGCGCAACCTTCTGTGCGATCGAGCGTACTTGAGGTAGAGAGTTACCCGGGCAGTAGTGTTGAACTGCAGCACTAACGCAATTGCTACCGATTCATGCATGGGCTTCGATCCAAACATCCAATGTTCTTTCCCCTCAATACCGAGCTTGAGCGAACTATCCGACAAAGGCTTACAGACAATTCTGAAGAGGTAGAATAAGAGACCAAGGAGGAAGCACCAATGGCAGAACAAATTGAAAATCAACGACCACCTGAGCGAAGACCGATGAAGCAATCCTTTATCCCACGAAACCTTGATCAGCCATCATGCATTGCTTATCAACCAGAAGCAGAAGGCAACTACTACATATCTCCGCAAATACTCAGTGCATTGACTCACTTTAAGGGTACACCTAATGAGGATCCACACTTGCACCTTCGAGAGTTCTTCGATCTCTGCAAGTTCCAGCACATTCGAGGCTTAGACCAAGAAGGAATCAGGTTAATTCTTTTTCCTTTTTCCTTTTTCCTTAAAAGAAAATGCTAAAATGTGGTACAATTCATTGCCTGCAGTTTCTATTCACACTTAGGAGGAGTTGGCTAGCAAATTCCTAAGGAAGTTTTTCCCAGCCCAAAAGACGAGGCAAATGAGGAAGGAGATTCAGTCTTTCCAACAAAAGGATAGAGAACTATTCTTTGAGGCATGAGGACACTTCAACGAGCTACTACTCAAATGCCCACATCACAATCTACCTCAGGTTGAATTGGTACAAGCTTTCTATGAAGGATTAAGTGATACTAATAAAAATATTGTGGATTCAAGTTGTGAAGGAGTGCTGATGGAGAAAGCAGTGAAGAAGCCATGGAGCTATTCGAAACCTTAAGTGAACACACCCAGCAGTTTTCCTCTCGAGATAGACATGTAACCAAGAGCAAAGGTATGTATGAGGTGAACCTAAATGGAGGATCCTCTACTCAAATAGTTGTTGTGGAGAGGAAATTAGATCTACTTGTCAAAGCTATGACTGCTCAGAATGCCTCACCTAATCCACCAGCTACAACACTCTAGGTATGTGCTATACGTTCTTAATTTGATCATAATACTGAGACATGTCCCTTGTATTCATCTGCAGACCCAGAATAAGCAAATTACATGGGACCAAACAACTATCCACGTAATAACAACCCATATACAAACACATACAACCCTGGATGGCGAAACCACCCAAATTTCTCTTGGAGCAACAATCAAAATACCCTTAACCTGTAAGGTCAGCAAAGAAACTCTCAGCCAGCTACTCACTCAGCTCCCAAAACAAAGAAAAGTGACATCGAAAGTCTTGTGAGGCAATCGACAACTCAGCAGCAACAATTAATGACTTCACAAGATTAGTTCATGGCAGATGAAAGGCAATTCCGGATTGAACTAAGACAAACCACAACAAAACATGAACAAGCCATCCAAAGACTAGAGGTACAAATGGGACAATTGGCTAAAGAGCTAAGTGGCATAAAGCAACGTGAGCTTTTGACTCAAACACTACCTAACCCTGGGGGGCATCAACAACTGAAAGCTGTTACGACCCTCAGAAATAGTAAGGTTATAAGAACCGATGAGTCTGCAAAAACGTCTCTAGAGAAACCATCGACATCAAAGGTGAGTGAGACGGAGAAGGTGAATGCACCACCCTTTCCGTAAAGGTTAGTAAAACAAAAGAAAGAAAATAAACTGCTTGATTTTTTTGAAACCTTGCAAAAAGTAGAAATAAACATTCCCTTATTAGATGCAATTCAACAAATACCTGCTTATGCTAAATTTCTAAAAGATTGTTTCACTCATAAGAGAAAGTTTCTAGAACATGAGATTGTAGCATTAACTGAAGAGGTAAGTGTTATGCTATTACAAAAACTACCACCAAAACTGAAAGATCCGGGTAGTTTTACTATTCCCTGTAGGATAGGTGATCAATTGTTTAAGTGAGCATTACTAGATTTGGGAGCAGGTGTAAATTTGCTGCCATACACAGTATTCGAAACCCTAAGTTTGGGGGAGCTACAACCGACTTCCATTACCTTGCAATTGGCAGATAGAAGTATAAAAAGACCTAGGGGTATTCTTGAGGATGTCCTGGTAAAGGTAGGTGAGTTCATTTTATCTGCTGATTTCATTGTGCTAGATATGGAGGAATGCCCTATGCCATTACCCCTGCCCATCATATTAGGACCCTTCATGAAAACTACTGATACAAATATTTGTGTGAAAAAGGGTATAGTAAGTATGAAGGTCAATGGAGAGAAAATAGAATTTAAAATATTTGATGCATTAAAACTACCTCAAGATGATATGGAATGCTTTAATGTATATATGATATAAAGTTTTGTTGAGCAAGCTTTTTAGGCCCAGTACATGGATCCATTGACGACCACTATTACCCATAGCTTAACGGAAGTGGATATTGAGCAAGAACCTGAAGATGTTACTGATGACATCATTAAAGCTGTGCACCTCCTTGAGGCTTCTCCAAAACACCCAACTAAGTATGCTCCTCCATTTGAATCTCTCATACCTACTAATACTACTCTTCTTCCTTCTATTGTCCAGGCACCAACATTGGAATTAAAGCAGCTGCCAGAGCATTTAACTTATACCTATCTGGGAGAGAAAAAGACATTTCCTATGATTGTGGCTGCTAATTTGAGTATTAGAGAAAAAGAGAAATTATTAAGAGTTCTTAGGGAGCATAGATCTGCCACTGGATGGACCATTGCTGACATTAAAGGGATAAATCCAGCCAAGTGCATGCATAATATCTACCTTGATGATGAAGCAAGGCCCACTCGAGATGCTCAAAGAAGAATTAACCCACACATGAAAGAGGTAGTAAAGGTTGAGGTATTAAAACTATTAGATGTTGGCATTATCTACCCCATCTCAGACAGTAAATGGGTAAGTTCAGTTCAAGTTGTTCCGCAAAAGAGTGGGATCATAGTGGTAAAGAATGAGGATGAGAAGCTCAAACCTACAAGAAATACAACTGGTTGGAGAGTATGTATTGATTACCAAAGATTGAACAAAGTAACCAGAAAAGATCACTTCCCCTTACCATTCATTGATCAGATGTTAAAGAGATTAGCTGGTCATAGCTATTATTGCTTCTTGGATGGGTACAGTGGGTACAACCAGATTGCCATAGCACCTAAGGATCAAGAAAAGACTACCTTCACATGTCCTTTCGGTACATTTACGTATCAAAGGATGCTATTCGGGTTATGCAACACACCAGCCACCTTTCAAAGATGTATGATGGGCATATTTTTTGATATGGGGGAGAAATACATTGAGGTATTCATGGATGATTTCAGTGTTTTTGGTTCTAGTTTTGATGAATGCCTAAATCATCTAGAGAGTGTCCTAAAGAGATGTGAAGAGAGCAACTTAGTGCTAAATTGGGAGAAATGTCACTTTGTGGTCCAAAAAGGCATTGTGTTGGGTCATTCCATCTCCAACAAAGGTATAGAGGTAGACAAGGCTAAAATAGACATCATTTCAAAGCTGCCTCCTCCTCTCACAGTCAAGGGTGTTAGAAGTTTCCTTGGACATGTAGGTTTCTATAGACGATTCATCAAAGATTTCTCCAAGATCTCAAGACCTCTTTATGCATTGTTAGCCAAAGATACCAAGTTTGAGTGGATTGATAACTGTATGAAAGTTTTTAACACATTGAAAGCTGTTCTCACCTCTACCCCAATAATGATGACACCAGATTGGAATCTTCCATTCGAATTGATGTGCAATGCAAGTGACTTCGCCTTGGGAGCTATCTTAGGTAAAAGAATCAATAAGGTACCTCATGCTATTTACTATGCTTCTAAAACTTTAAATGATGCTCAGCTTAACTATTCTACTATGGAAAAAGAATTGCTAGCTGTAATTTTTGCTTTAGAGAAGTTTAGATCACATCTTATTGGCTCTAAGGTTATTGTATTCACTGATCATGCTACTTTGAGATATCTATTTTCTAAGAAAGATGCAAAGCCTAGGTTAATTAGACGGGTACTCTTATTGCAAGAATTTGATTTGGAGATCAAAGACAAGAAAGGCAGTGAGAATGTGGTTGCAGATCATTTATCAAGGCTACCCTATGAGAATGAAAAAAATGAGCTGCCCTTGAATGAGAACTTCCCTGATGAACAATTGTTCGCACTAGAGGTAAAACTTCCATGGTATGCTGATATTATCAATTATCTAACTGTTAAGGTTTTTCCCCTAGGTATGACCACGCAAGAAAAGAAGCTGCTGATATTTATGTCTAGACACTACCATTGGGATGACCCTTACCTCTTCAAATTCTGCCTTGATCAAATCATCAGACGGTGTGTCTCAGAAGATTAGCACTTGAGCTTATTACAACATTGCCATCAGTTTGCTTGTGGAGGACATTTTGGGGCCAAGAGAACAGCTCTTAAGGTATTACAATCCAATTTATATTGGCCTAATCTATTTAAAGATGCCTTCTCATTTTGTAGCTCATGTGATAGATGCCAGCGGACAGGTAACATCTCTTCCTGAAATCAGATGCCCCTACAAAATATTCATATAGTAGAACTTTTTGATGTATGGGGCATTGATTTCATGGGTCCATTTCCTAACTCCTTTGGTTATTTATATATTCTTGTGGGTGTGGATTATGTGTCCAAATGGGTTGAGGTTGTCCCCTCAAAGACTAATGATCACAAAGTGGTTGTAAAGTTTCTATAGGCTAACATCTTTACCCGGTTTGGGACTCCAAGAGCAATCATCAGTGATGGTTGCAGCCACTTTCATCATCACTCTTTTGCCGCACTACTCAGAAAATATGGGATCACCCATAAAGTTGGCACTCCATATCATCCTCAAACCAGTGGCCAAGTGGAGATAAGTAACTGAGAGATCAAAGTAATCTTAGAGAGGACCGTGAATCCTAATTAGAAGGATTGGTCCTTGCGCTTGAATGATGCTCTATGGGCATATAGGTGATAGGAGCTTAAATATTCACATTTAAGCCCCTTAATTTACATTTGTTAAGCTCTTAGTTTGCATATTTTATTTTATTTTACTTCCTTTATATGTTTTATGTGTTTTTATAGGTTCTTGGAGAAAATGAAGCATTTTTGGAACTCAAAGGACAAAAGCTGGAAAAACTGGTGTCTACACATGCGATCGAGCGCACCAGACATGCGATTGAGTGCACAAATGCTCAAATGCCCACGCCATGCATGAGCACAACCTACACTCATGCATACAAAACCAATGATCGAGCACATATGTGGTCGAGCGCAACAGTGTGCGATCGAGAGCACACGTACAGCAGTGAACAGTAAAACAGCAGCACCTATTTTAGAAATTAGGGTTAGGGCCCTGTTTTGGAAATTAGGGTTTCGAGGTGTCCTTAAGAACCCTATAAATAGACTTTTAAAACACAGAAACACGATCTCCCTTTTTAGTTTTAATTTTTTTTGTTCGGGGAGGCCGCAGGCCGGATGAGCCCGATGGAGAGATTGTGGAGACGAATTGACAACTCTTCTCCATAATGTGTTCAGGTTTCTTCTTACCTTTATTATTACTTTATGATGTTGTTTAGCATCACAACTATGTGTAACTAATTTTCTAGTAAGGGCTTAGTTGAAGCCCTAATTATGTTTACTCCATAATTCAGTATTGGCGCCTTTGCGATATTTATATTGTGTTGCTTAACTTGATTAATGCATGTTTTATTTAAATTCCTCATATTTATGTGTCTGATCAATGTATGCATGTGGTATAGATTAGTTAGTAGGATCAATTTGGATGATCGAGTCTTGGGTCTGACAATAGTAATAAAAGAAATCCACGCCGGATTCTTGGGTTAATCAACATGGGAAACCGGAAGTAGATACCATGCCCTAGGTCTCGTGTGGTTGTCGATTTCCACAAATCCTATGCTCTCTTAAGGAACAACTCAGTATACACCATGCTGAATTCCTTAAAAAAGAAAAGAGTTAGAGTAGATACCATGCCTAACTCGTTGCTTAGGGAAATTAATAGCTTAAAGAGTGGACCAAGCCCTTAGGTTGACAAGCATTAGGTAATCATGACATGAGTAAAGCACTGGCATACTATTTTGTTGTGGTAGCATGATTAGTCATGGATATCAAGTCCCTACGCCTTTATCTTTATTAATTCAAACCCAACATTTATTTCTTTCATTTCATTTTATTATTGCGAAACTAATTCTAAATTAGAATTTACCAATCCCTGTGGAGATGATCTTATGTTGGGAAACGACCTTCAATTATGCCCAGGAGGTGATCTTCCAAACACCTAAGTTTAGAATGACTTGTAAAGAAAATAGACAGTAACCAATCAAAGCAAGAAAGAAAAGAATACAAGAAATTTGTTTATGAGGTTCGGCAATATGCCTACATCCCTGTGAGCTACTCTAAGCTCACTACACTATCTTATGAATGGAGTTCTTTACAATCAGCAACACCTCTTCAAGAATCCACAAGTTCTTAAAGGAACAAAGAAGAAGAAGAAACAGAAAGTGATAAGAACTAACCCTGTAATTTTCCCAAGAAAATTCCTCTTATAAGCCCTTGAATCCCCTTTCTATTATACTCTCTCTCTCTTCTAAACAATCAACCTCTCTATAGAGTCTCTCTTGAGTTTAGTGTCTTTGCACTCTCACCATTTATCTCACTTTTAATCACAAGTTATGTTACATTAGATTGAAGCTAGGTGACCCTTTATATAGTGCACCAGCTTCTTGACCATTCTTGAGTGTCATTCTCCACTCTTAGATCTTGAGGACCAATCAACCTTAGCCCTCCATCATTCCTTAATGATCCTATGCATTTTGAACATGCCTCATGAACCACTTAAAAGGCTGAAATATGTGTGCATCAGTGTACCTGGCGCCGCGGCCCAGAATAAAGCAGGTCGCGGCCCAGAGCAAAGTACACTTCCTTAAACTTTTGGGCGTCGTGACATGGGGGAGGCTGAGCCACGGCGCACCCCTCCTCCTTGCTGGGTGCTGCGGCCTGGGAAGGTTGTGCTATAGCGCACACTAAGGTTGAACATGCTGATTTTATTCTTCCACCTTTTTGCTTAAACCTTGGACAAAATACCAATAATCTTTACCTTTGTCTAAGCATTTAAATCCAAACCCATTGTGCAGAGAACTCAGGATCCAAACTCATCTTAAGTCATTATATAAATTTACTCCAATCCTAAGTAGTCCAAGGCAATGATTGAACTTACTTAGAGGTAGAACTTTACTACTTAAATCCGTAGGGTTTTCTTCCGTGGCTAACTTGTCCACATGGATGCATCCTTTCGTAACATTTTCCCGAATGAAATGGTACCGAACATCCATGTGCTTTGTCCTCTCATGGAACACCGGATTCTTACATAAATGCAATGCAATTTGGCTATCCGAATACACTATAACCTGCTTCTCTAGTACCTTCAACTCTTCCAGTAACCCTTTGCACCACATAGCCTTCTTGATGGCTTCTGTAGTCGCTATGTACTCAGCCTCGATTGTTGAGAGTGTTACCACCAGCTGCAATTGAGCCTTCCAACTAACACAACATCCATTTAAGTTGAAGAAGTAGGAGGTAATCGATCTTCTCTTATCCCTGTCTGCTCCATAGTCTGAATCAGCATAACCCTTAAGGCAGATGGACTTACCCCTCTTCTTATAAATCAGCCCTACTTCTGGGCTTCCCTTCAAGTACCTCAGCAACCACTTCATCCCAAGCCAATGCTCTTTTCTAGGATTACTCATAAACCTATTGAGAACACTTATTACATTAGCATTGTCAGGTCTAGTGCTTACCATGGCGAACATTACTGAACCAACCGCACTAGAGTAAGGGACCTTTTTCCATTTCCTTCTTCTCCGCCTCCAATCTCGGACATTAATCTCTAGAGAACTTGAAATGATCAGCAAGGGGAACCTTCACTGGTTTCCTATCTTCCATAGAGAACTTAGATATCATCTTCTCTATGTAGGAAGTTTGAAAGATCTTCAATCTATTTCTCTCCCTTTCCCGGATGATACACATCCCAAGGATCTTCTGTGCCTGGCCAAGATCCTTTATCTCAAACTCCTTACTGAGTTGAGCCTTCAGTTTTCTTATCCTCTCCATGCTACTCCCAACCAACAACATATCATCAACATAAATAAGGATGATCACCACTTTCTCCACCTTGTGCCCCTTGTAATACAAGCATGAATCATAGTAGCTCCGTATGAAACCCAGGCTGGTTACAAAGGAATCAAACCTCTTATTCCATTATCAAGGTGATTGTTTCAGGCCATAAAGAGATTCTTTCAAATGGCACACCAAATCTCCCTACCTTCCCTCCTCATAACCTTTGGGTTACCTCATGTAAATGGTCTCATCAAGCTCTCTATGTAAAAATGTTGTCTTTACATCCATTTGCTCGATTTCCCAATTGAATTGGACCACCAATGCTAACACTATCCTGATCGTCTTGTATTTCACAATTGGTGAGAATATTTTAGTGAAATCTATGCTTCTCTTTGTGTGAACCCCTTCGCCACCAGCCTAGCTTTATACTGGACTTCATCCCCTGGAGTGTTCCCTTCTTTGATATTGTAGATCCATCTACAATCCACAACTCTCTGTTTTTCTGGTTTAGGCACCAATTCCCAAGAGTTGTTCTTCCTCAAAGAATCCATTTCTTCCTCCATAACTAGCTGCCACTTTGATGAATCCTTACACTCCATGGCATCTATGTAAATTTTTGGTTCAACCTCTCATTCTGTCCAAGGAGCTGCTACACTAGCACCAGCAAAACCATATCTCAAAGGTGGTCTAACCACCCTCCTTTCTCGGTCCCTTGTGAGCTGGTAGTCATTCTGACTTGCTGCATCAACCCCTTCCAGTTCAACCTCCTCTTGAGTTTTTTGAGCTTGGCCTTCATCAATGGGCTCTACCTAGTCCGAACCCTCTTGCCTTCCTTGTTCTACCTGAACTGAATTCTCCTTGATGTTATGCTCCACAAATTTTGGACTAGTTTGCTCATTAGCCCCTGCAGGGTTAGTTTTTTCCAAGTAGGGAAATAACAATTCATTAAAAATAACATCCCTACTTATTATAAGTTTTATTCCTTTTGGTTCTAAGGACCATAACCTATACCCCTTAACCCCTTCACCATACCCTAGAAACACACATTTTCTAGACCTTGGGTTAAATTTATCATCCTTTTGATGTGCATATGTAGCACACCCAAAAGTCTTAAGGTTGCTTAACTAAGGGGGTTTCCCACTCCACATTTCCATGGGAGTCTTAAGGTCTAAAGCCCTAGAGGGTGATCTATTAACCAAGTATGCAGTTGTAGACACAGCTTCTCTTCAAAAATATTTTGGTAAACCGGATCCAATTAACATGCACCTAACCTTTTCCATAAGGGTTCTATTCATCTTCTCAGCAACTCCATTTTGCTGAGAGGTTTTCACAACCGTTCTATGTCTTAGAATGCCATTTAATTCACATAATTTATCAAAATCCTTATTAAAAAATTCTAAGCCATTATCGGTTCTTAACACCTTAACTACCCTACCCGTTTGAGTCTCCAGCAACTTTTTCCACACCACAAATTTATTCAAAACATCCTATTTATTTTTAAGCAAATAAACCAAAACCATTCTTGAATAATTATCAATTAAAGACAAAAAGTAACGATTAATTCCCTGTGTTGATGTCCTTGCTGGTCCCCAAAGATCCACATGGATGTAGTTAAGAATCCCCTTAGACTAGTGCACTTCGGTGTTGAAGCTGACCCAACATTGCTTCCCAAGAATGAAACTTTCGCAGAAATCAGGTTTCTCTACTTTGTCACCACTAAGTAGACCATTCTTGCTGAGAACTTACAGCCCCTTTTCGCTCATATGTCCCAAGTGATTGTACCAAAGTGCTGCCTTATCCATCTCAACCATCAAGCTTGCTACTTGATCATTGATTTCTGTCTCACTGATCATCTCATAAAGTTCATCTTTGATTGCTGCTTTGATCACTATCAAAGAACCCTTGGTTACCTTAATCTTTCCTCCCTCAGCTTTGTATGTATACCCCATGGAATCCAACTGCCGCAATGAGATCAAATTCCTCCTTAAATCTGGGAGATACCTTACATTTCGTAGCAGCCTTGTGACTCCATCAAACATCCTCAATTGGATGTCTTCTATCCCCCTCACTTAGCAAGAATTGTCATTCCCCAAGAAAACCATTCCATCATTGGTCTCCTTGAAATTCTTGAACCATTCCTTATGAGGGCACATATGATAAGTGCACCCAGAATCTAGAATCCATTTCTCGCTGCCTTGCCTCCTGCTCACATTTGAGCACACAACAAGAACATCATCTTGCTGTTCTCCTTTAGCAACCGAAGCCTCTCCATTGTTGGTATGGCTTCTCCCTCTCTCATCTCACAACCTCTTCTTGCAATCTTTCTTGAAGTGACCCTCCTTGTTGTAGTAGAAGCATCATTTTCCTCCAAACTTTGGTTTGGAATGTGATCTCCCATGGCTCTGCCCTCTACCTCTTGATTTCTCCCGGTAGTTACCATGAATGCTACTGCCATTCCGAGTTGCTAGCCTTCTTCTTACGAACAGTCCTTCCCCACTTGATGCCTCCCTACTCTTGGCTTTGAAATCATGAGCCCTTATAGCATTGACCACAATTTCTTTGGTTAGTGTATCTCTTCCATATTCAATTACATTAATTAAACTATCAAAACAATCAGGAAGAGAATTTAATAACATAACAGCCAATTATTCATCCAGGAATTTAATACTACAACTAGCCAAATCTTGAACTAGTTTATTAAAGACATCAAGATTATCTTGCAACTCTTTATTATGATCCATTTTAAAAGCAAAGATTCTTTTAAAAAGATAAATCTTGTTAGGGAGAGTTTTGGTAAGAAACAACACATCTAGTTTCTTCCATATGACAGCAGGATCTTCTGAGTCTCCGTACTCCCTTGTGACACTATCCGACATGTGCAAGAAAATGGTGTTGTATGCCATCTTCTTCATCTCAATCCGTTGGTTCTCTGTGATACTTACTAGAAAAGCATCATCTTCTCCAATAGCCAAGTCCACCTTCTGTTGCATAAGAACGGCCTTGATCTTCCGCTTCCATAGGAAAAAATCTCCCTTTCCATCAAAATTCTCAACAATGAAATTTGAACCCATCTTGCTGAGATGATCCCAGATTTGTGCAGCACCCACAAATTCTTTCCAACTTCTTCTAAACCTTAAGAACATGATTGAAGATTGATCTTAATACCGTTCTTGAATCAACCTCAAGAACACGATCTGATCTTGATCTTTACTCCGTTCTTGAATCACCTAAGAAGTTTGTTCTTTAATTCTTAGAGTCTTGCTTCGATACCTTCTGTTCTTGCTCCGATACCCAGCTATGCAAGCTTTGATACCACTGTTGGGAAACCACCTTCAGTGATGCCTAGGAGGTGATCTTCCAAAAACCCAAGTCTAGAATGACTTGTAAAGAAAATAGACAGCAACCAATCAAAGCAAGAAAGAAAAGAACACAGTAAATTTGTTATCGAGGTTCGGCAATATGCTTACGTCCCCGTGAGCTCCTTCGAGCTCTCTGCATTATCTTATGAATGGAGTTCTTTACAATTAGTGACACCTCTTCAAGAATCCACAAGTTCTTAAAGGAACAAAGAAGAAGAAGAAACAAAAAGTGATAAGAACTAACCCTGGAATTTTGACAAAGAAAATTCCCCTTACAAGCCCTTGAACCCCCTTTCTATTCTACTCTCTCTCTTCTAAACAACCAGCCTCTCTACAGAGTCTCTCTTAAGTTTAGTGTCTTTGCATTCTCACAATTGATCTCACTTTTAATCACAAGTTATGTTATATTAGATTGAAGTTAGGTGACCCTTTATATAGTGCACCAGCTTCTTGACCATTCTTGAGTGTCATTCTCCACCCTTAGATCTTGAGGACCAATCAACCTTAGCCCTCCATCATTCCTTAATGATCCTATGCATTTTGAACATGTCTCACGAACCACTTAAAAGGCTGAAACATGTGTGCATCAGTGTGCCTGGCACCGCAGCCCAGGGAAAAGTACACTTCCTCAAGATTCTGGGCGCCGCGGCTTAGGGGAGGTTGAGCCGCAGCGCACACCTCCTCCAGGCCTCCTCCTTGCTGGGCACTGTGGCCTGGGAAGGCTATGCCATGGTGCACACTAGGGCTGAATATGCTGATTTTATTCTTCCACCTTCTTTTTTAAACCTCGGACAAAATACCAACATCTTGCATTCGCACACTATGCTACTGTTGACCTTGTGCACTTGCAAGTAAAACTATATGATTATTTGCTTATTTATTTAGGTAAATAAACATTCACCAAGTTTTTGGCACCATTGTCGGGGATTACACTAAATTTCTTTTTAGAATTATTTTTGTTAGTTTTATTTTATTTTATTTCTTTACTCTATTCTATTTATATTTTATTTATCAAAAACCTAATTTTTCTTCTTTTCGTTTTTTGTTTTCTTCTGTTTCAGGTCTGCAGTAGTGCTGTTTCTAGCCTTGTGATCAAGCATAAGCTTAAGTGAGATCAAGTGCACTGTTGCGATCGAGCATAGTACCTTGTGAGCTTGAGCGCAAATAGTCCAAAGACTACCCGAGCAGCAGTACTGAAGCTGCTGCACCAAAGTCTTCCAGCTAATTCATGCAAGGGCTTCGATCTAGGAACCCTACCATCGTTCCACTCGATATAGAGATTGAGTGGACCATTTGACAGAGACCTAGAAACAACTTTGAGGAGAACAAAGAAGAATTCAAGGGAGAAGGACCAATGGAATAGCTAGAAAACCAACAACCACCTGAGCGAAGACCTATGAAGCAATCCTTCATCCCACGGAACCTCAACCAGCCATCATGCATTGCTTATCAACCAGAGGCGAAAGGAAATTATTATATATCTCTATAGATACTCAGTGCTTTGACTCATTTTAGGGGTACACCTGTTGAGGATCCACACTTGTACCTTCGAGAATTCTTTGACCTCTACAAGTTCCAGCACATCCAAAGCCTAAATCAAGAGGGAATCAGGTTAATTCTTTTCTCTTTTTCATTAAGTAGTATCCAGTAAGTTCTATTGAGTGCACTGTTGGGAAGAAGTATCCAGTAAGTTCCTAGGAAAATTTTTCCCAGCACAAAAAACAAGGCAAATGAGGAAGGAGATTCAATCTTTCCAACAGAGAGATTGAGACATTTTCTTTAAAGCATGGGGACACTTTAATGAGCTGTTTCTCAAATGTCCACATCATAACCTACCTCAAGATGAGTTGGTACTAGCCTTTTATGAAGGTCTAAATGACATGAATAAAGGTATTGCTGATTCTGGTTGTGGAGGTGTGCTGATGGAGAAGAGTAGTGAAGAAGCCACGAAGCTTTTTGAGATCTTAAGTGAGCACACCCAGCAATTCTCCTCGAGAGGTAGACAAGGAGTTAAAAGTAAGGGTATGTATGAGGTAACCCTAAATGGTGGATCTTCAAATCAGATGGCTGCTATGGAGAGGAAACTAGATATAGTTATAAAAGTCGTGTCTACTCAGAACATCTCACCTCGACCACAAGCTACACAAAACCAGGTATGTGCCTTATGTTCTCAATTTGATCACACTACTGATACTTACTATTTGTATTCATCTATAGATCCCGAGCAAGCGAACTATGTGGGACCAAACAATGCATATGCAAATACCTATAATCTTAGATGGCGAAACCAACCCAACTTCTCATGGAGCAACGATCAAAATGCCTTGAACTTTCAAGGGTAGCAAAGGAATTCCCAACTAACAGCCTAATCAGTTCCAAAATCAAAGCAAAGTAACCTAGAGAGTCTTGTGAGGCAGTTGATGACCTCACAAGATCAGTTCGTAGTAGAAACATGACAATTCCAGACTAAGCAAAGACAAACAATTGCAAAGCATGAGCAAACCATCCAAAGACTAGAAGTACAAATGGGCCGAATGGCTAAGAAGCTAAGTGAAAGAAAGCAAGGTGAGCTTCATGCCCAAACAATACCTAATCCAATAGGACATCAGCAACTGAATGCCATGATAACTCTCAGAAATGGTAAGATCATAGGAGCTGATGAGCCTACATAAGCATCTCCAGATAGAGCATCCACATCAAAGGTAAGTGAAATGGAGAAGTGGAATGCACCACCCTTCCCTCAAAGTTTAGTAAAGCCTAAGAAAGAAAGTAAATTGCTTGATATTTTTTAAACTTTGCGAAAAGTAGAGATTAACATTCTTTTATTAGATGCAATTAAACAAATCCTGCATATGCTAAATTTTTGAAAGATTGTTGCACTAATAAAAGAAAGTTTCAGGAACATGAGACAGTTGCTTTAATGGAAGAGGTAAGTGTTGTGCTATTAAGAAAACTGCCACCAAAACTGAAAGATCTAGGTACTTTTACAATTCCTTGTAGGATAGGTAACCGTATTTTTGAGCATGCATTACTAGATCTAGGGGTTGGAGTCAACTTGCTGCCATACACTGTATTCAAGACACTAGGTTTGGGGGAGCTTTAACCAACTTTCATCACCTTGTAATTGGCAGACAAAAGCATTAAAAGACCTATAGGTATTCTTGAGGATATCTTGGTAAAGGTAGGTCAATTTATTTTACCTGCTAATTTTATTGTATTAGATATGGAAGAATTCCCTACGTCATTACCTCTGCCCATCATCTTAGGAAGACCCTTTATGTGAACTGCTGATATAAAAATTTGTGTGAAAAAGGGTATTGTAAGTATGAAGGTAAATGATGAGAAAGTTGAATTCAACATATTTGATACATTAAAATTATCCCAAGATAATATGGAATGTTCTAATGTATATATGATGCAAGGTGTTTTAGAGGAAGTTTTTCAAGTCCATCACATTGCTCCATTGAAGGCCACCCTCACCCATGATTTCATAAGAATGGATACTAAGCCAGAAATTGCAGATGTTACTAATGACATCATTAAAGCTGCGCACCTCCTAAAGGCCTCTCTAAAGCATCCAAGCACCAAATTTCGAATTGAAGCAGTTGCTGATGCATTCAACTTATGCTTTTATGGGAGGGACTAAGAGCATCTGGCTAAAGATGTTAAACTTAACACTCATGGGAGGCACCCCATAGCTTATCCTTTTATTTTTATTGTTTTTCATATTTATTGTTAGTTATTTATTTTTTGTACTTTTTGTTTTCCCGTATTACGTTAGTTTTTCTTTTTTAGGGACAATGTATGCATCCATTCAAGTTTGGGGGTGTACTATGAGCCATGATGGCCCAGCTAGTTCTCCATCTCCCAAGTCAGATCTTTCCATGTTATTCACGCATTGGGGACAATGTGTAATTTAAGTTTGGCGGTATGGGAGACACATTCACACACTTGTCCCAGTTTTCACACTTGTCCCAGTTTTTTTTTTTAAAAGATAAATGCATATTCATATTATGTTGAAAATTTTTGTTGATCTAAACGAATACTGTGATATGATTTCATCAATGAGCTTAAAATCCTAAACACATTAGCTGATAATAGAGTTTTAAGGTTTAGTTACCTACTTTTGGCATTTAAAAACTCACAAGTTTGATCTAAATCTGACACAAGCACATTAACACATAATTGTGTGGGGTATGACATATAACTCTAATGTGTATGTTTCCATGGCTTAACTGTAACCGGATGACCTGTTAGATGAACACTTTAGCATAGAAAAAAAATAGAGAAAATTTTTATTGAACAAAAAGAGAAAATAAAATGCTCCTAATAATCACTAAATAAACCTTCCACTAAGTAACTGGACCTCTTGTCTCAGTAAGCAGTAAGTGTTCACGTCAAAATGTGAGAATTTTGCTTATAATGATCATTAAATAAAGTTTCCACTGAGTAACTGGACCTCTTGCCTCTGTAAGCAGTGAGTGTTCACGTCAAAAAGTGGGAATTTTGCTTGGCAGCATTAAGACCAGTTAATTTCGTAACCTTTTTTACTCGAGTTAGTAAGTCCTTAGGGGTGTCTTTACATCTAATGCCCTAAAACGATCTGGTTTGAGAGTCATTGGTTAAACACTCGCTACATGAGTCAATTAGAAAGCTTAAGGAAACTCAACGTGGCAAAAATCTCATAATAAAAGAAAAAGAAAGAAATAAAACTATGCCATTATTGTTATTCTGATAGGAAATTCGATGAATGTTGAGACACCAAAACACTACACATTGGAATCATTTGGAAGCTTCATCTTTTATGTGCTAGTTCACCATACACTGATTCGGACTTTTGATGCCTTAGCCTGCCTCTTGTAAGTAATTAAAATTTAAAACTTCTATTCATTGCGAAGATGGGTTTGTACTTTAAGCTTGCTAATGAATAAATATCATGGTTTGTGAGACACTTAAATTTTTGGATACCATGAATGTTGGATTTATCTTTACGTCTTTGTTTTTCATTTAGTTTTTAGTTTCGTATTGGTAAGGGACTAGCAATATGTAAGTTTGGGGGTGTAATAAGGGCTTAAATATATTTAAGCCCCTTAATTTACATTTGTTAAGCTTTTAGTTTGCGTATTTTATTCTATTTTACTTCCTTTCTGTGTTTTTATAGGTTCTTGGAGAAAAAGAAGCATTTTTGGAACTTAAAGGACAAAAGTTGGAAAACTAGTGTCTGAACATGCGATCGAGTGCACCAGACATGCGATTGAGTGCACAAACGCTCAAGCGCCCACGCCATGCACGAGTGCAACCTACGCTCGAGCGTACAAGACCAATGATCGAGCGCAGACATACGGCAGTGAACAGTAAAACGACAGCACCTGTTTTAGAAATTAGGGTTAGGGCCCTGTTTTGGAAATTAGGGTTTCGAGATGTCCTTAAGAACCCCATAAATAGACTTTTAAAACACAGAAATAGGATCTCCCTTTTTAGTTTTAGTTTTTTTTCTTCGAGAAGGCCAGAGGCCGGATGAGCCCGAATGAGAGATTGTGGAGATGAATTGACAACTCTTCTCTATAGTGTTTTTGGGTTTCTTCTTTCCTTTATTATTACTTTATGATGTTGTTTAGCATCATAATTATATGTAATTAATTTTCTAGTAAGGGCTTGGTTGAAGCCCTAATTATGTTTACTCCATATTTCAGTATTGGCGCCTTTGCAATATTTATGTTGTGTTGCTTAACTTGATTAATGCATGTTTTTATTTAAATTCCTCATATGTGTGTGTCTGATCAACGTATGCATGTGGTATGGATTAGTTAATTGGATCAATTTGGATGACCGAGTCTTAGGTCTGACAATAGTAACAAAAGAAATCCATACCGGATTCTTGGGTTAATCAACATGGGAAACCGGGAGTAGATACCATGCCCTAGGTCTCGTGTGGTTGTCGATTTCCACAAATTCTATGCTCTCTTAAGGAACAACTCAATATACACCATGTTGAATCCCTTAAGAAAGAAAAAAGTTAGAGTAGATACCATGCCTAACTCGTTGCTTAGGGAAATCAATAGCTTAAAGAGTGGACCAAGCCCTTAGGTTGACAAACATTAGGTATTCATGACATGAGTATAGCATTGGCATATTGTTTTGTTGTGGTAGCATGATTAGTGGTCGATATCAAGTCCCTACGTCTTTATCTTTATTAATTCAAACCCAACATTTATTTCTTCCATTTTATTTTATTATTGCGAAACTAATTCTAAATTAGAATTTACCAATCTCTGTGGAGATGATCTTGCATTCGCACACTATGCTACTGTTGACCTTGTGCACTTGTAAGTAAAACTGTACGATTATTTGCTTATTTATTTAGGTAGATAAATGCTTAAAAATAGGACAGCTTACAAAACTCCAATTGGCATGTCTCCATACCGCCTAGTCTTTGGGAAAGCACGCCATCTCCCGGTAGAGTTAGAGTATCGAGCATATTGAGCCATAAAGCAATTCAATTTTGACATGAAACAAGCGGGTGAGAAGAGGAAGCTACACTTAAATGAGCTAGAGGAATTAAGGTATGATGCCTCTGAGAACGCCAAGCTCTACAAAGAATGGACAAAAGCATGAAATGATAAACAACTGGTTAGGAAAGAGTTTCATGTGGGACAAAAGGTATTGCTATACAGCTCAAGATTAAGACTGCTCCCAGGCAAACTCAAGTTCCGATGGTATGGTCCCTATGTGGTCACCAAGGTCTTTCCTCATGGTGCTTTGGAGGTCCATGGTTCCAACGGAAATCAGCCCTTCACTGTAAATGGACACAGAGCCAAACCATACCTTGACATTAACTTACCTCCTAGAGATGAAGACTTGGCACTTCAATCTGTTTAGTATGCAGCTGAAATAAGAGCACTTGAGCCACAAGAGGTGGGCCCTAAGTGCCCCCTTCAAAGAAAGAAGCACTGCATCAAAAGACTACTTGAGCGGTTCCACCTTTGATAATCATGTAACTCAAGCGCCTCTACTGAGGTTAGTGGTACTGATGCCACTAAAGTACGGTATGGTTGTATTGTTACTAGTTTTTCTCCTTGTTCGTTTCATTATTTTAGTCCTTTAATATTTTATTACTGTCAGCATTTTCTGTCTTACAATCGAGCGTACTACATATTGTGCTTGAGCGCACTCTTGCCCTGTGCTCTATAGTGCACGAGCGCATCACACTACACATTTACACACAAGTGTGACCAAGCGCACTTCACAATGCACTCGAGCGCACTTGGGGCAAAGAGGTCATGTGATATTTATAAACGTTTTTCCCTCATCTTCATTCACTTATGCTCAATCGCATTCCCTCTGTCTCTCTCTCACACCCACCACTCACACAGCAATCTCACTTCTAATCCAACTTCTTGCCCATCACCAACCCTCCCCCATCCTAAAATTCATTAGCTTAACCTCCCTCTCATTTCCCCCTCACCCCACTAATCCCATTCACGTGCACCAGGTATGCTGTACCTAGTTTTTTTTTCCTTTTCTCTGTCATTTATTATTATACACAATCACACACATTATTGCATTACATTGTACTAATTATTTACATTTTTCGTTTAATGTGTGGTTGTATTTTGTGATTACATGAGGTTAAGGTCACGTTTGTGCATTTTCCATAGCTTCAAACTTTTGTTGCACAGAAGCTGTTCGATCAGTTGCCTAAGCGAATGCGTCGAGTGCTAGCACTTTGTGATCGAGCACACCTCCATTTGTACGATCGAGCGCACCATCAACTACGATCGAGCGCATTTACACCAGAAGCTACCACATAATGTCTTAGCAAGTAGCTTCCGGATCCCGAGCCTCCAACAGTCGCTCCCATTCCACCTGACCTAGTATTGAGCATCGTGAAATACTGTTCGAGACTATATTTAACATAGATGAGGACTTCAAGAGTTTGGACACCACAAGATGGGCGGTCCAAGAGTTCAAGGCCCGAGGTCTCAAGCGGCTGTTCAAGCCGGTTTGTTCGATGGCATACATCCGATTCGTGGTCAGCTTCTACGAGAACCTGACCTATGACTGCACCACCTGATGACCAGCAGTGAGAGGATACCTCATCTGGCTGAAGACGTAAAACTTAGCACTCATGGGAGGCACCCTACCGCATATCCTTTTCATTATAGTATTTTTTTTCTTATTTATGTTTATTTCCTTATTTCTTGTTTTTCGGCACAACGTTTGTCTTTTTTCAGGAACTTGGTGCATGTATCAAGTTCAAGTTTGGGGGCGTACTATGAGCCATACCAGCAGTCTAGTTCTCCAACTCCTAGGTCAGATCTTTCCATGTCACTCACACATTGGGGACAATGTGTATATTAAGTTTGGGGGTAGAGAGAGACACTTGCACACACATGCACACACTATGTCCCAATTTTTTTTGATAAATGCATGTTCATTTTGTTTTGAAAATTTTGGTTGATTTAAAACAAATATGATAAAACTTCATCAGAAAGCTTAAAATCTAAAACACATAGTCTAATGATAAAGTTTTAAAAGTCTTAATTACCTATCTCAAGGCATTTAGGAATTCACAAAGTTTGACCTAAACCTAACACGAGCACATTAGCACATAATGGTGTGAGGTATGACATAAAATCTCTATGTATATGTTTCCATGACCTAGCTGTAATCAGATAACTCGTTAGAATAACACTTTGGCATAGAAAAATAAAGAAGAATGTCATTATGCAAAAAGAGAAACTAAAATGCTCTTAATGATCATTAAATAAATGTTCCACTGAGTAACTGGACCTCTTGCCTCAGTAAGCAGTGAGTATTCACGTCAAAAGGTGGGAATGATGCTTATAATGATCATTAAATAAAAGTTTTAACTGAGTAACTGGACCTCTTGCCTCAGTAAGCAGTGAGTGTTCACGTCAAAAGATGGGGATTTTACAAGAAATTATTACGACCGGTTAGTTTCAAAGCCTTTTTTACTCGAGTTAGTAAGTCCTTAGGGGTGTTTTTACACCTAATACCCTAAAACCATCTGGTTTGGGAGTCATTGGCTAAACACTCACTACATGGGTCAATTAGAAAGCTCAATGAAACTCAACCTGGCAAAAAGCTCATGATAAAAGAAAAAGAAAAGAAATAAAACTATGCCACAAATGTTCATTCTGATAGGAAATTTGATGAATGTTAAGACACTGAAACAATATACAGTAGAGATATTTGGAAACTTCAACTTTTTTGTGCTAATTCACACACACTAAGTCAAATTTGTGATGCTTTAAACCAACCTTATGTAAGTAATTGGAATTTAAAACTCTTATTCTTTATGAAGAGGTGTTTATATTTTAAGCCTACTCATGAACAAATATCATGGTTTTGTGTGCAACCCAAATTTTTAAAATCATATGAATGATTAGTTTATTTTTATTTTTCAGTTAGTTTTTTATGTTGTATTGCTAAGGGACTAGCAATATGTAAGTTTGGGGGTGTGATAAGTGCTTAAATATTCATATTTAAGCCCTTTAATTTACATTTGTTAGGCTCTTTGTTATGTTTTACTTCATTTTTGTGTTTTATGTGTTTTACATAGGCTTGTGAAGAAAAGAAAGCATTTTAAAGCTTTGAAGGAAGAAAAACTGAAAATCTGGAAAAAGCTAGTGCGATCGAGCGCAACATGGCCGTGATCGAGCACACAAGCAATCGTGCGCACACATAAAAGGCTTGAGCGCACCTATGCGCTTGAGCGCAGAAGCAAATGATTAAGCGCACACGCACAGAGAGGCTATAGAGCCATTTTTGAAAAGATTTCTTCCGGATCTATTTTGGAAATTAGGGTTTCGAGGCACCTTTAGAACCCTATATATAGGATTGTAAAACACAGAAAATAGATCCCATATTTTATCTTTTACTTTTGCTTGAAGATGTAAGCTTTGGAGTGGAATTGACGACTCATCTCCACAGTATTCTTCGGGTTTTATATTTTCTATTTAGTTTATGTTATGATGATGTTTATTATAGATAGCATGTGTAACTAACTCTTTATAGGGCTCGATTGAAGCCCTAATTATGCTTTTCCATATATATATTCATTGATTGCCTTTGCAAATAGCCATGTTATGATTCTTTAATTGATTAATGCCTGTTTTATTGAATTCCTCATATGTGTGTGTCTGATCAATGTATGCATGTGGTATGGATTAGTTAGTTAGATCAATTTGGATGACCGGGTCCTGGGTCTGACAATAGTAACAAAAGAAATCCACGCCGGATTATTGGGTTAATCAACATGAGAAACCGAGAGTATATACCATACCTTAATGTGGTTGTCGATTTCCACAAATCGCTGCTGCTCTTCACTATTGTGATGAGTCCCCTCCCAAGGACACTCAGATGGAAGAGCAACTAGAACCCTTTCCTTTACCCCACATCATTGAGGATATGTGTGTGGGCCAGTATGCTGATCAGTACAACAACGCTGGGAGCTGGTCCAAGCTGCCTCCACGACTCTAGCTCGTGGACTCTATCCTCCAGTGCAATGTGTGCCACCCAGAGGAGGGACTAGTTCCTACAGGCCCTGTACACATTCCACCATGGACATTGGTATTCCATTCTAGTTATCATATAGAGCCAGATCCATAAGTTTTGGGATGATGTCCATCGCTGCCAGATCACAACGATGAATACATGGGGGCTACCCATCCCATTCCTCCTCAGCTATATCTTCAAGAATAAGGGGATGAAGGGCTCCTCCATTGATGGACCGGTGAGTGATCACCCATTCTTTGGGAGGAGCAAGTGGAGTCTGAGCCAGTCCCACATGCCCCGAGGACCCCGAGGGTATGTACTTACTGATGACCCTGTGGAAGATGATCTCATGGACACCGAGCACCCCACAGAGAGCCCTACTTGGGAGGAGGACCAGCCAGACATGAGGTTCACTAAGTACCAGCACCTTCTAGAAGAGTTGTCTTCTTTCAAATGTGAGCTCTCTAACATCCACCGGGAGGATAGGGAGGCGACCTTGTTAGTACATCAGTTCATAGATGGCTTGGAGGTACGCTTTGCGAGACAAAAGGAAATGCTCCAAGCCATCCTCGATCGACTACCTCCTGCACTCGGCACCTCCTCGACTGCACCACCTAGAGACCAGCAGTGAGAGCGGTACCCTGTCTGGCTGAAGACGTAAAACTTAGCGCTCATGGGAGGCACCCCACAATATATCCTTTTCTTTTTAGTATTTTCTTTTATTTAGTATTTACTTTTATATAACTGTTTCTTATTAGTATTTCTTGTTTTTCGGTATTACGTTTGTTTTTCATTTTCAGGGACATAATAAGTGCATCCAGTTCAAGTTTGGGGGCGTGCGACGAGCCATGCCAGCCATCTAGTTCTCCATCTCCTAGGTCAGATCTTTCCATGTCACTTACATATTGGGGACAATGTGTATATTAAGTTTGGGGGTATGGGAGACACATTCACACACTCTGTCCTAGTTTTTTTACATATTTTTGAAAAGATAAATGCATGTTCATCATATTTTGAGAATTTAGGTTGATTTAAAACAAAATTTATGATAAAACTTCATCAGTAAGCTTTAAAAGTTTAATTACTTACATCAAGGCATTTAAGAATTCATAAGTTTGATCTAAATCTGACGCGAGCACATTAGCACATAATGGTGTGAGGCATGACATATAATTTTTATATATATGTTTCCATGACCTAACTGTAATTGGATAACTTGTTAGAATAACACTTTGGCATAGAAAAATAGAGAAAAATGTTTATTGTGCAAAAAGAGAAAATAAAATGCTCATAATGATCCTTAAATAAACTTTCCACTAAGTAACTGGACCTCTTGCCTTAGTAAGCAATGAGTGTTCACGTCAAAATGTGGGAATTATGCATATAATGATCATTAAATAAAGTTTCCACTAAGTAACTGGACCTCTTGCCTCAGTAAGCAGTGAGTGTTCACGTCAAAAGGTGGGGATTTTGCTTGGCAGCATTAAGACTAGTTAGTTTGGTAGCCTTTTTTATTTGAGTTAGCAAGTCCTTAGAGGTTTCTTTACACCTAATGCCCTAAAACCATCTGGTTTGGGAGTCATTGGCTAAACACTCACTACATGGGTCAATTACAGAGCTTAATGGAACTCAACGTGGCAAAAATCTCATAATAAAAGAAAAAGAAAAGAAATAAAATTATTCAATTAGTGTTCATTCTGATAAGAAATTCGATGAATGTTAAAACACTGAAACACTATACATTGAAATTATTTGGAAGCTTCATCTTTTATGCGCTAATTCACCACACACTAAGTCAAACTTGTGATGCCTTAAACCAGCCTCGTGTAAGTAGTTAGAATTTAAAACCCTTATTCATTGCGAAGATGTGTTTATATTTTCAAACCTACTCATGAACAAACATCATTGTTTTGTGTGCAACCCAAATTTTTAGATATCATGAATGATGAATTTATCTTTGATTTTGTTTTTCAAATAGTTTTTCATTTCGTATTGCTAAGGGACTAGCAATATGTAAGTTTGAGGGTGTGATAAGTACTAAAATATTCATATTTAAGCCCCTTAATTTATAGCTGTTAGGCTATTTGTTTATGTATTTTAGTATATTCTACTTCATTTTTGTGTTTTCTGTGTTTTTCATAGGTCTTTGAAGAAAATATAGCATTTTGGAGCTCTAAAGAAAGAAACTGAAGATTGGAACCAGCTAAGTGCGATCGAGCACAAAGTTTTTGTGATCGAGCGCACAAGCACTCGTGCGCACATCCAGAAGGCTCAAGCGCAACCATGCCCTCGAGCCCAAAAACATGAGATCGAGCACACATGCATAGAGATGCGGTAGAGCCAGTTTTGGAAAGGTTCTTCGGGTCTTATTTTGGAAATTAGGGTTTCGAGGCGTCTTTAGAACCCTATATATAGGCTTGTAAAACACAGAAACTTTTACTTTTTGATTTTGCTTTGAGTTGTAAGCTTTAGAGAGGAATTGATAACCCTTCTCCACAGTATTCTTCGGGTTTTATCTTTTACTTAGTTTAGTTTATGTTCAGCATGATCAGTATGTGTAACTAACTTCTTAATAGGGCTCGATTGAAGCCCTAATTATGCTTTTCCATATATGAGTATTGTTGCCTTTGCGATTAGCCATGTTATGAAGCTTTAATTGATTAATGCCTGTTTTATTGAATTCCTCATATGTGTTTGTCTAATCAACGTATGCATGTGGTATGGATTGGTTAGTTAGATCAATTTGGATGACTGAGTCCTGGGTCTGACAACAGTAACAAAAGAAATCCACACCGAATTCTTGGGTTAATCAACATGGGAAACCGGGAGTACATAACATACCCTAGGTCTTGTGTGGTTGTCGATTTCCACAAACCTTGTGCTCTCTCAAGGAACAACTCAGTATACACCATGCTAAATCCCTTAAGAAAGAAAAGGGTTAGAGTATACACCATGCCTAACTCATTGCTTAGGAAGATCAATAACTTAAGGAGTGGACCAAGCCCTTAATTTGACAACCATTAGGTATTCATAGTAGGACTAGAGCATTGGCACATTATTTATTAGAAAAATATGATTAGTGGTGGCTATCAAAGCCCTATGTTCTCATCATTATCAATCTAAACTTAATATTTATTTCTATCATTTTACATTATGAAACTGATTCTAAAATGAAATTCACCATTCCCTACGGAGATGATCTCGCACTTGCACACTATGCTACTATTGACCTTGTGCACTTGCAAGTAAAACGAGTTCGATTAACTGCTTAATAATTTAGGTAGATAAACACTCAACACTCTTATATTTAGTGGTGTTTTGGAACCAGTTAGAATTGTTGTTGCCACCATTATTTGACTATTGGGATCCTGATGAGTTGTCTACCCATACACTTAATTGTATGTTGTTTATTGGGAAAAAGTCACTTCAGTGTTCTTAGTGCCACTACTACTAGCAAGATTCTTCTTCCTGAATGTCGTAGCATTTTTCTCAATATTTCCCTTAAAGATGGCATCTTCAACTTGTACCTCATTCAATTAACTACTTAAAATTCACAATAGGCATGGCCAACAATCTTTCAATGTACACCGATGGTAAATTCCTCATCACAGTTCTGACTTGGTCCTTCTGCACAATTCTAGAAGTTATTTTAGCTGTCTTGCTTTGTGATCAAGAGAGGAATTCTTAGAAAGTTTCATTGGGTTTCTGCTTAGTTGTTTTTAGATCCCTTTTTTATGATGTCTAGATCGGTATTGTATGCATATTGGGCCATAAATACTTGCACAATATCTTCCCAATCTCTCAAAGTAGTGGGCACTAGAGAGTAATACTATTTCAGTGTAGTGTCAATAAGGGAATTAGGGAATAGCGCAACTAATTGTTCAATATTCAAACCTAAGAGCTTTAGAAGGCCAGCATATTGTCTCAAATGGGTCTTGGGGTCTCTGGACCCATCAAAGCGATCTATATCAGGCATTTTAAAGTTGGGTGTAGAATTGTCTTGGGAGGGGCACACGACCCATCGATGTTAAGAAAATATCAATTAATGCCTTGGTATTTTCTCAAAGCACACTATATCTTTTCAAACTTCTCACTAATGGTTTTAATTTTGGACCCAACTTTCTTTTTTTCTTTTGTTCAAAAAAATTTATGTTATCATCTCTAGACCCTTAGGACTACTTTTTGCCTACCCTCTCATCCATGCCATCCATTATCAATGGGGTCTTGGATTTCAGAATTCAATCTTTGACACCCGTGGGTATCGTGGCCGGCTGATTAGTGGAAGTAACAGTATTTGAAAATATCCTAATGTGGAGGAATTGGGTACAGCAAAGATCTTATTAGAAATGGGTAGAGTTTATCTTTCTTGGTGACCTTTACAAGGGATTTAGGCAAACTCATCCCAAAAGATGCGAAGTCTTCTGAGTCTTTGCGTTTTCCTTCAAGTTGACTCCTGTTTTGAGTGGTGTTTTGGAACCAGTTAAACTGGTTGTAGTCATGGTGATTTGGCTGCTAGGATCCCGATGAGCTATCTACCTATACACTTAATTGTATATTGTGTATTAAAGAAAAACTCACTTCAGTGTTCTTGGTGCCACTACTACTAGCAACATTCTTCTTCATGAATCTCCTAGCATTCTTCTCAATCATTCCCTCAAATATGGCATGTTTGACTTGAGTGACTAAGTCAATCAACTACTCAAAAATGGTAATGGGTATGGCAAACAATCTTTCAGTATACACCAGCTATAAATTCCTCATCTTTATTCTGACCTGGTCATTCTCCACAAGTCTAGAGGCCATTTTAGCTACCTTGCTTCGCCAACGAGAGATGAATTCTGAGAAAGTTTCATTGGGTTTCTGCTTGGTTGTTTCTAGATCCTTGATTGTGATGTCTAAATGGGTATTATATGCATATCGGGCCACAAATGCCTGGGTCATATCTTTCCAATCTCTCAAATTAGTGGGCTCTTAAGAGTAATACCATTTCAGTGCAGTGCCAATAAGGGAATTAGGGGAGAACGCATCTAACTGTTCGGTATTCAAGCCTGAGAGGTTTAGAAGGCCAGTATATTGTCTCAAATGGTCTTTGGGTCTCCGGATCCATCAAAGCGGTCCATATCGAGCATTTTAAAATTAGGTGGCAAAGTTGTCTTGGGATAAGCACATAGCCCATTGATGTTAAGAAAATACCCATCCATGCCTTAGGATTTCCTCAAAGCACACTACATCTTTTCAAACTTTTCACTAATAGTTTTCATTTTAGACTCAGCTTTCTATTTTTTTTCCAAGAAGGTAGTCCTTCTTATCTTCGAAAAAATCTTATTTGTCACCACCAAACCCTCAAGACTCATTTATGACTACCCTCTATTTTGGGCCATCCATTCTCATGAATGTCTTGGATTTCATTTTCCAAACTTTGACACCCGTTGGTATCGTGGCCACCTAATTGGTATAAGTGGCAGTATTTGGAATAATCCAAATATGGTGGAATTGGGTTAGGCAAAGGTCTTGCTAGCAATGGGCGGAGTTTATCTTTCTTGGTGAGCTTTGCAAGGGATTTAGGCAAACTCATCCCAAGAGATGTAAAGCCTTTAGGGCCTTTATGTTTTCACTCAGGTTGACTCTTGTATTGAGTAGAGTTTTGGAACCAGTTAGGCTGGCTGTAGTAGTAGTTATTTGCCTGCTGGGATCTCGAGGAGCTGTCTACCCATACACTTGATTGTATGTTGTGTATTTGGGAAAAACTCACTTCACTGTTCCTGGTCTAACTACTGCTGGCAACATTCTTCTTCATGAATCTCCCAAAATTCTTTTAAATCTTTCCCTCAAAGATGGCATCTTCCACTTAAGTGCTGATTACGCCCAAAGAGTAATGCGATAGTTGTAGCACAGCTTTGGGGTGTCGATTCCATAGGGAAACAAGTTAACTATAAGGAAAAGTGTAAACGTTAATATGAAACGAAAAAATCCAAATAAGTAAATCTAAGTTTTAATAGTAAAGTATTATGAGGAAATTGTGTATTTGTAATGAAGAATATAATAAGGAAACAACAAGGTTCCGGGAATCCTTCCTAGGTTCGTTGCCTTATTCCAATCTCGATTCAGTTGTTTTTATCTCGATTGCAAGTTTCACATCCCAAACAAGCAATCATGTATATTCAATTAAAGCACATGTAAACCCTAATGTAATTGTTATGAAGTACTCTTTACTTTCGATTCAAGCACACACGACCTATCCTATAGGTTTATCAAGAAACGACAATATATCTCAATGACAATATCGTAGTAATGGACAAATCTAAAAGATAAATCTACCAGACTTAATCACATCCAAACAACTTGACATAAGAAGAGCTTGACTAAACTTATATGGAGAGGAAGCATGCAATCACCGGGTTAAGAAAATCTAAAATAAGAAGAACATACAGTGCAGCTGTCACATGAACCTTAATTCTTCTTGTTTAAGCAAAGAATAAATCATAAACTATGTTTAGCAATAAATCCGAATTACAACTGAATTAAGAAAGGAAAATAAGAACAACTACACCTAGGGATTTATCCCTTCGCCTTGCTTGGAGGTTCTGGGCGCCGCAGCCCTGGCTGGTCCAGGCTGCGGCGCACACTGGTGGTGTTCTGGAGGCCTGACCTTTGTCTACTAAAATTACCATAACTTTCTCTAGAGAAATTATTTTCACGAGCCGTAAATTCTCCAGAAAATAGACGTCCAGATCTTTCTAAGCATATATGGCCCATCTCTTGGTTCTTCTTGCATCAATACAGTTTAATTTGCAAAGATGATTGATCTATACGGGCAATTCTAGCAATTTAGTGAAACTCCTTTCCAAGTGCTTGTAAACCTTCACTCCGGTGTTCATCGAGTCATTGTGCTTCAAGTAATGATAGCTTTTCCATCTCTTTTGAACTTAAAGTACCTAAAAATGCATTGAAATAGATCAATGATCCAAGAATGACACTTTAGAGTTGTTAAGGTATAAAAGTGCAATTCAAACCTAGATCAACCCTAAAATGCTAACAATTAAGTACTGTAAAGATGCATTTTATGACTCTCATCATAACCCCCAACTAGCCTATTTCTAGTCCCTAGAAATTCAAGCGAAAACAAGAGATGAATTCTACGGTGGAAATCAAAACAAAGTAAAGCAATGTTAGTGTTAAACTAAGAGTAATTCACTTTCGTCTCAAAAATCGCACATAACACACGGCACATAGAATCATTAAATTTCACCCAAGTCCAAAAGTAATCTAAACATCAATCTTAGAATTGTTATCGACTCTTAACATCCATCTTACCACAATCCATTAATCCAAACACCCGGACGAATTTATGCACAACATTCATGAATACAAGTCTTGGCCTCTAAAAACATAACAAATTGTGTGACATCAATCACATAAACAAGCTCCATAGGCTTATTTTTCAAATCACTCTCCACTATTGTAGAAAAATCACACCACCTTGGATCAATAGGTCTTTTAATAAGCTTGTAATGTTAGGCTAAAGTAAAGGTTAAGAAAGAACGGAAAGGATTCACAAGTAAAAGAACTCAATCTCTTAGCTTTAAACACAACCACTTTTAAGCACTGGATAACCTTACTTCAATACCCAACTCTTTCAACCACTCTTCGAGCATTTCTCTCAATAGATCACCATTTTTTATTTTCTTCTTCTTCTTTCTTTGCCATAATTCACTTCTTTTTTTTGCTTTCTTTTCTATTTTTGGCAAATACTCATTCACTTCCTTTTTTATTTTATTTTTTTTCTTTTCTACAACCCCTAATTTATCTTCTTTAATATACTTGGGTTATGGTTTTTCATATTTCCATCCTTACTCCTCTTAAGTGCTTCTCAACAAATATGTACAACTAAGTTCTTTTAAAAGAAGGGTAAGGATAAAATATTTTTAGGTTCATAAGGGTAAGTAAATGGGTTTTTGAAAGAAACAAGGCTCAAATTCTTTTTCAAGAAAAAGACTCAAATAGGTGACTAGTGATAGATATAGCAATAGTAAGTTTGAAAGGCTCAAACGGTTCAAAAATGACCTATATCATAGCCTAAGTAGTGTACATCCTAGGAATTTGGCTCAAGTGATTATCAAATAAGTTCTAGAGCTTGTCGATACCGCAAAAGTATTCACAAGGCAATCGCACATAAAACTTCTCTAAATATTTTAGATTAATCATACAATCTTACCGCAAACTAGAGTCTCAAACCAAGTTAAGATTGATACTTAAATTATTCTCAAACCGAAGCAAGATTTAACTAATTCTAAACGCTATATGCTATCTCAATTAGGCTCATATCATTGACATGTGAATTAACTCTAAGGTTAACACAAAGCATGCTAAAAACAAACAAAAAGAAAAATGACACCAAGCAGTTCAAAGAAAAATATGAAAAACAGGAATATGTTTCCTCCTTTCCTCCACCCCCAACTTAAAATAAGCATTATCCTCAATGTGAAAGCAAAATTTAAGGAAACTCCCTTTGTAGTCAAAAGTGCACAGAAGCTGAAAATTGTGCACCACCATTTGAACTGCTTCGTATATTTGTCACTTGAAAAGAAATACGAAAGTAAAACTGGAAAACAGTAAAATAATAATAATAAACAAGAAAAATAAATATAAAAAACAAAAAAAAATAAAAGAATATGTTGTGGGTTGCCTCCCATGAATGCTAAGTTTTACGTCTTTAGGCAGACGTTGCATCACTCTCACTGCTGGCCTCATTGTGGTGCTGAAGATGAGGCTCCAACTCAATGGCCTTAATGCTAATCTTTTGGCAAGGAATACTTAAAGTCCACCACATGTGGCTCAAGTGTTCTTAGTGTTTCCCATTCACTATCAGCAGTAGGGTATTTGATTTTCTTATCCATATGACTTCTCTCAAGCAACTCCTCAAAGCATGGTAGCCAAAATTTCTTAATAAATTCCTGTGGCTTATCAAAAACATCAACAACATTAGCGGCATGGGGATAAACTGAAGAATCATTGAATTCAAAATTATTAGGAATGAATTCCAAAGAGTTAGAATTATCTTTAATGTGCCCATCCTCCAAATTAAGCTTATCAATCATGTAAGTGTCGAAACACTCATCCTCTTCATGTGGCTGCCTTGAGACTCAGAAAACATTTACCTCTAGAGTCCTACTTCCAAATGATAATGTCATTAGGCCATTCCTACAATTAATGAGGGTATTGGTGGTGGCAAGGAATGGTCTTCCAAGTATCAAAGGAATTTTGGACTCCGTATTTACAATAGAAACAGTATCTAAAACCAAAAAGTCAACAGGATAATAGAAATTATCAATTTGCAACAAAACATTTTCTACAATACCTCTTGGTTTTCTTACCAATCTATCCGCTAATTGAAGTACCATGGAGGTTGGTTTAATCTCACTTAGACTGAGTTGCAAGTACATGGAGTATGGCATGAGGTTCACACTAGCTCCCAAATCCAGCAATGCTTGGCCACAAGATTTGTTTCCAATTTGGCAAGCCACCATTGGACAGCCCAGATCTTTATATTTGGGTGGTGTCTTACTGTCAATTATTGCACTTACTTGCTCTGTTAAGAATGTCATCTTCTTCACATTGTGCTTCCTTTTAAGTGTGCGTAGATCCTTGATGACTTTAGCATAGTTAGGAATCTGTTTTGTGACATGAAGAAGAGGAAGATTAATTTTAACATGCTGAAGTTGTTCAAGAATGTCACCTTTTAATGTTGTATTTATCTCCTTAGGTTTAATGAGAGCTTGAGGGAAAGGCACAGGTGGAGAATAATCATCATGGGCCTCTTGTTCCTCGGAGGTTTTATCCTTGTTGCACACGGTGTTAGGATTCAGGGTTGATGGTAGAGGGGGTCCATCAATTTTCTTACCGCTGCGAGTGATTATGGCATTAACCTATCTAACATTTTGATTTTCAGGGTTGGAGGTTTGTGCCATATGTTGTCCCCTTAGATTAGGTTGTGGCTGTGAAGGAAAACGACCTTGCTCTTGAATCATCAAGAAACTAGTCAACTTGGTGAGTTGGCTCTTTATTACCTTTTGTTCCTCCTTGATCGCTTATTGTTCCTCTAACAACCGTTGATTTATTTTTTCTTGATCTTCCACACTCTTGGCATGTACCAGCATAAATGACTTAAACATATCTTCCAAAGATAAATATTGTTGAGGTGCATTAGATGAGGTTACTTCCGGTTGCCATTGGGTACTAGAGTGGGCAGAGGGTTGCATGTCGGATTTCCAACTGAAATTAGGGTGATTCTTCCAACCGGGATTGTAGGTGTTAGAGTAGGGTGAGTGTGGTTTCCCTAAGGGTATACCTATAGTATTACACTCTTCCTTTATCTCAAAATAAACTGGACAATCCTTAGGTAAATGATCTACCCTATTACACATGAAACAAGGCTCATAGGACTCTACCCTAGCAACCGGTTCAGGGGCCTTAGCATTTCTGGTTTTTAAGGCTTCAATTTCCTTAGTTAGGGCCTCTAAACGGGCTTTAAGGTTATCCTCTTCCTTAAGTTGATAAATCCCAGCGGGTTGATTTTTCCTAGTGCTTCCCATGTCATTTGGTCTTGTCCAAGAGTGGGCTTTTTCCGATAGGTCATCTAGGAAATCTATGGCTTGGTCGGGATCTTTTTGAAGAAAATCCCCATTGCACATTAATTCTATGAATTGTCTTTCCCTACTTAGAAGTCCATCATAGAAGTAGCTAACCACCCGCCAACTCTCATACCCATGGTGTGGACAAAAATTCAAAAGGTCTTTGAAACATTCCCAAACTTGATATAAAGTTTCACTCTTCTTTTGGGAAAAGTTTGAGATTTGTCTCTTGAGGTTATTGGTCTTATGGGTTGGGAAGTGCTTTTGGAAGAAAACTCGGGTTATCTCATCCCAACTACCTATAGACCTAGGCCTTAACGAGTACAGCCAAACCTTGGCTTTTTTCTTAAGTGAAAAAGGGAAAAACCAAAGTTTTACGGTGTCTACCATATTAGCCCTACCTTGAAAGATTGCTACTACTTCCTCAAATTCCTTAATGTGGATATAGGAGTTTTCATTCTCAAATCTATGGAAGGTTGGTAACAATTGGATCATGTGCGGTTTAAAATCAGGTTGTTGAACATTAGGGGTGAACATGATACACGACGGGGTGGCCGTTCGGCTAGGGTACAAGTAGTCTTTAAGTGTCCTAGCAACATTCTCATTAGGGTTTTCAGCCATGTTAACAAAATTTTCTAAATTCTTTGTTGGGTGTACACTAGGGTTTGATCTAGGCGAGGTTTCACTAACGGACATGGAAGGAAAGGGTATCTCTAATTCGGGTCCCTTAATGAACCTACCTCACGAATCTCTCGGTCTAAGAATACACCAACTGAGTTTAAAAAGTAATAAAAACATAACAAAATAAATAAAAAAAATCAGAAAATTAAAAACTTAAAGAAAGGAACGATAGTACCATCTTGTCTTAGAGTTGACAATCTTCTCTGTACTTAAGCACACCTCCCCGGCAATGGTGCCAAAATTTGATTACGCCCAAAGAGTAACGCGGTAGTTGTAGCACAGCTTTGGGGTGTCGATTCCACAGGGAAACAAGCTAACTATAAGGAAAAATGTAAACTTTAATATGAAACGATAAAATCCAAATAAGTAAATCTGAGTTTTGATAGTAAAGTATTATGAGGAAATTGTATATTTGTAATGAAGAATATAATAAGGAAACAACAAGGTTTCGGGAATCCTCCCTAGGTTCGTTGCCTTATTCCAATCTCGATTCAGTTGTTTTTATCTCGATTGCAAGTTTCACATCCCAAACAAGCAATCGGTGTATATTCAATTAAAGCACATGTAAACCCTAATGTAATTGTTATGAAGTACTCTTTACTTTCGATTCAAGCACACACGACCTATCCTATAGGTTTATCAAGAAACGACAATATATCTCTATAACAATATCGCAGTAATAGACAAACCTAAAAGATAAATCTATCGGACTTAATCACATCCAAACAACTTGACATAAGAAGAGCTTGACTAAACTTATGTGGAGACAAAGCATGCAATCACCGGGTTAAGAAAATCTAAAATAAGAAGAACATACAGTGCAGCTGTCACATGAACATTAATTCTTCTTGTTTAAGCAAAGAATAAATAATAAACAATGTTTAGCAATAAATCCAAATTACAACTGAATTAAGAAAGGAAAATAAGAACAACTACACATAGGGATTTATCCCTTCGCCTTTCTTGGAGATTTGTTGGCCATGGGGGAGAATGTGTCAGCCTCCCTTGAGTTTTCCAGCCTTTGATTCATTTATCTCTTCAACCCTAAGTGGTCTATTTATAGTACAAAGGTCTAATGGTGTTTTCGGGTTTAATCTATTGTTAAAACCTAATTAAGTTCTGACTCGGAGATAGAAAAATGCGTGTTCGCTGCGGCTCTCCTTTATGGGCGCTGTGGCCTTGCATTTAGCTTGGGTTGGGTGGCTTCTAGGCACCGTGGCGCTGGCTGGTGGTTCAAGATGTGGAGTTTCTGGGTGCCGCGGCCCTAGCTGGTCTAGGCCGCGGCGCACACTGGTGCTGTTCTGGAGGCCTGACCTTTTTCTACTAAAACTATCATAACTTTCTCTAGAAAAATTATTTTTATGAGCCGTAAAATTCTCCAAAAAATAGACTTCTGGATCTTTCTAAGAATATATGGTTCATCTCCTGGTTCTTCTTGCATCAATACAATTTAATTTACAAATATGATTGATATGTACGGGCAATTCTGGAAATTTAGTGAAACTCCTTTCCAAGTGCTTGAGAACCTTCACTCCGGTGTTCATCGAGTCATTGTACTTCAAGTAATGATAGCTTTGCCATCTCTTTTTAACTTAAAGTACCTGAAAATTCATCGAAATAGATCAATGATCCAAGAATGGCACTTTAGAGTTGTTAAGGTATAAAAGTGCAATTTAAACCTAGAGCAACCCTAAAATGCTAACAATTAAGTACTGTAAAGATGCATTTTATGACTCTCATCAAGTGCCTTAGTCAATTAACTGCTTAAAAATAGAAAAAATCTTTTTAGATGGCTGGCCATGGGGAAGAGAAAGGGGTTTTTTTTAGGTGAAAAAGTTAAGAATGAGGGTGATTTCAATAAAGCAAAAAGGTGAGCAAGAAAGTACAAGTCATGTTGTTTTCCAGCAAAAAAGTGAGAAGATTTTCTCCTTGGTGTGGCTGGCCATGGTGGAGGGAAATGATTAAATTTTTTTGGGATTCTGACACATAAGGAAATGAGAGAGCTTAAGGAAAAAAAATGTGCAATTAACAAAGCAAAAGAAAGGGAAAAAGAAAGCTTCCAATTTGCACATTCATATAAAAAAAAATACTATAGTTTTTTAAGTGGGTAATTGCCTTTTTAGGTAGAAAAAAGTGGTATTTGGCATATAGGAAAGAGTAGAAGCTCAAGAAGGTAATGTCCAATCAACCCAAAAAAAAAGGAATATAAATTCCTTATTTTTGGCACACATAACTGTCCAAAAAGGGAGAAAAAACATGTTTTTTAGGTGGGTAGCTATTGTTTTTTAAGTGAAAAATGTATTATTTCTTACGTAGAAAATGTGGTATTTGGTACACAGAAAAGTGGGGGAAGCTAGAAGGGAAAAGTTAGTTCAAAAGGCAAAAAGAAAGAGGAAAATTTTCTCCTCCTTAGAATACATGGCCAACCATATGGGGAAGGGAGAGAGGTAACTTTTTTGCTGTAAAAAATGATAGTTTACCTTGAGAAAAGTGAATCAATCAAAAGGTGCCAAGCGAAGGGTGAAATTTAAAATTCACCCTTAAAAATTGGAAGTTTTCTTGAGCTTCAAATTTGGGCCAAAAGTGTTTGGGATTAACCAAAATCAATGGGTTTTAGTGGATTTTGGATTGGACCAAAATTTAATTGAAGACTTTGGTCTTGAATTTGATTAACTCAAATAAGGTCCAATTGATTTAAACTCAAAGTGAATTTAATGGATTGAACAAAAAGGGCTTGCAATTGGTTCTACTCCTCAATTAAATTTGAATATCCACATTTATCGACTCTGTGCGCATTATGATCAAAGATTCGTCATAAGAATCTATGCGTGGTCTGTTCAAAATTTTGGAACGAAAATGGGTGTCTACAACGTGTTTTAATTTTTTTTTAAAAAAACTTAGAAATTTTAAAAAAAAATTGAAAACTAAATTTTACATCGTAGTCAACTAGCCAAAGTCTATCCAAATTTTTCTTTAGATCATATAGGGTGTAGTCGACTACCCCACACGGTAGTCGACTACCACCTGATGCTGCATATTTTTTTCAATTTTCTTAGTGAATTTTATTCCCAAAATAATTGTCTTTTGATTCAAAATCATATTTTGATCAACTAAATTGTTCATAATTAATCTCTATTGATTTAATACTTTGAAAAACAATCTATAATAATTTTATCATCATCATTTGATAATAAACAATTCAAAAATTCGTTCTTGAATTCTCTTGACCTAAGGTTTCATAAACCCTAATCTAACTTTTAGATTTGAATTTGCAATCTATAGAATTTCAAGATCAAACCTTTTAAAGCCATAACAATATAGTTAAAACTTATTCTAATAATCCATATAGTTAGCTCTAAACCATTGTAAGTCTACTGGTATAGAAACACAATGGAAATTTAAAAATTTTCATGCTGATATACTTAAATCCCATGAATTCTTTCTATGGATATATTAGAATAAATACAATTATCTCCATATAAGGTTAGGGTTTATACCTTAATGAAGATTCCAGCTAAAAATTCATTGTAGATTTCACGAGCTGTTCAAGCGTTCGACCTCTAAGTGTATCCACATGAACAATCAAGAACAAGGATCTCCTTCTTCGGGATGTTTAACACTACGCGTAGAGGAGCTATAGGGTGGCCGAAAATCCATAAGTACTAGCTTTAGGATTTCAGTTGTAGAGAGAAAGAAAGAGAGTTTAAAATTTGATTTTTAAGTCTCACAAATTACATTAGAGTTTCTATCAAATAGAAGTTCTTATATAGAGCCTTTACTCCTAAAAGCTCTAATAATTCTAGAATTATAATTAAACCCTTAATTTAATTTAATTCATAGAATTCTCTCTATTGGTCCTTTAGTTTTCATTATTCTTGCAATTTTTCAATTTTGTGTGACCCTTTAGGTTCAATATTGTGCTAACAGTAGATCATAACTTTTACGTAACAATTAGACCATGTCCAATTAATTAAAATTCATTTTAATTTTAATTCAAATTAAAATTTCTTTTAATTCTCTATTTAATTAAGAATTAATTACAATTAATTCTTAAGAGTTTCTATAAGTCATGACTGACACCTAATAGTATGCCATGACTATCCAAGTAAGCAGAATTTAATGTGGACCTTTTCATTGTCAATTACAGTACAATTTAATCATTCCATCATACAATGTTCCTAATTAAACCTATGATAAGAAATTACCGTTAAACCTTAATTATTTTATCATATAAATTCTGATGTCAAGTCCATAACTTAAATGGTGAAATTAGAAACTCCTTTCTAGTTTTCACCCCACATTGGCCGAGGAATTTCCAAGCTATGACTTAATCAAATCACATAGGATATTCTCTCTCTTTTACAGAGTGTGATGGATCCTCAATTATACATTCACATACCTCCATGCATAAGTGATATACCCAATTACTACCTTTATGTGACCCATGATACATTAAAGTAACATCAAAGTATGATGACCTATACACAAGGCATCCATGGCGCCTCAAGCCTAAGGATCACGTGTATAGCTGCAACATAAGAACTATTGACAGCCAGTGAAATGACCATTATAAATTACTTAGTCAACTCAATATGGTGTACTTGTTCTCTAATAAGCAATTACATAACTTGTTTTAGTGTCTCATAGACTAGTGACAATGAGATCAATCACCCTCAACTCCTTGAGGAAACATAATATGCACTAATCTATCCGGATTCACTAATGTCATTCTCAATAATCCTATGACTAAGAATAAAACTTGAGAAAATACATCTCATTAGTATGATCTCATCATGACACTTATTTCAATTGCTCTTATTCTATGACTTTATTATGTAAACACATTAAATATGATTTGTAATAAACATGATAAATAATATAAATATCATAAATAATTGTTTATTATCAATAAATGAATAAGATCAATCACAAGTAATATGCTGAGACATCAAATGCTATTGGCTTATAGGGCATACTACTATCAAGGTAGGCCTTTGGTTTGGGCTTTGGATCCAACATGAGTTTAAATGTCATTTTAAAGCCAAACATGGACATAAACGGGTTCTAAGCATTTTGGACTTGTCTTTTGGGTTTGGTTGATTTAATTTAGCTAATTTAGAACATTTTTTGGGTTTGTAATTAATCTCACTTAAAAATTAAATTCAAGTTTTCAAATCCACCATATTTAAGCACAATGGAACTAAATTTTCATCATCAAGCACCACGCGCGATCTATTCCAATGTTTGGAATGAAATTGGGCGTTTACAATACTCCATATATTTTTTTTTGTTCAACCTCACATTTTTCTTTAAAATCCCAATCGCCTGGGAAAATTAATCCAATGAAGTAATATCAATTATATACACCCCATATCAAATAAAACCATATATTTGTTAAAACAAACATATTTACATATTTTCGGCATCTAACAAATTTATATTTCAAAAATAACTTTCCATGGACGATTGGATAGGCTTAGATAAACATATTATTCAATAAGAATATTAAATTTCATATTATTCACAAAAATTCATATTATGAAATTCATGAAATATGAAACATCCCAAAAATTGTTGTTCCTCATATCTTAAAAACCATATTTAGCATAAATTCAATAAATTTCATAAGCATAAAATAAAATAATGAAAAATGTCACCTATAATGCAAAGAGGATGGGATGAGGCGGTAATACCCGTGTTCTTAAAGTAAGGGTAATGAAGTAATTTGATAGATATGACATGGAATTAAAATAATATATAGATGAAAAATTTATTATTGAATAAAATATTTTTTTTGAGAAAAAAGGACACCTCGTCCAGGTGTAATGTTTTGTGGTAAGAAAAAAAAATAAAGACACTTGGATGCTAGCATCCAAGAGTTGCAAACGCTTTTGCAATTACAAAGAAGAGAAAAAAAATTAAGGTGCAAACACCTGGAGTCTAGATATAAACTGCTTGTTGACCCTCATCTAAATTTTAATGATGACAAAACACAACTCTAATAATACTAACAGTGTTATCTAAGTGTTTTAAACAACAAAAGCATACAGCCAAGAATCAAGATGCAAGAACTCAACCCGAATCAAATACCAAGTGAAGACAGAAGATCTAGTATAGGAATAAGGTATTGAAACAAGTTGTAAATCTCACTTGTTCAGGTAACTAGCTTGTGTTATGGCTCCTTTTTGAAAAATCATTTTAACAAAACTATTCATTCAAACGTTTATAAGTCAAAAACATTTCAAAGAATGAAAAACTGGGTTAAAGGACAACCCAGTCGACTGGGTACTTATACCAAATGACTGGTATATGGGACAGCGTGTCCCAAGTCGACTGGGTGCTTCATACCAGTCGACTGGTATTTTGGACATAATGTCCCCAGTCGACTGGTAAGAACTACCCAATCGATTGATACTATACATAGCCTTAAAAGTGAGACTTTTCACTTAACCCAGTCGACTAGTAATTCAAAAAATATGACCGTTGAGCTGCGAGACTTGGGTATTAAATGCACCAAAACATTCCAAGTCAATACAAAACGGCCATATTAATTTAAGGCTATATAAACCCACTCAAATGATCATTTAATAAAAGGGAGATTACACATTCATTCAAGTTTTTGCTCATTAATACACAAAAGCTTTGAAATATTTATTGTTGAGCCATTCTTCAAGCTTTACCTTGAAAAAGAGATATTATTCAGTTGTATAAGCTTTCATTGTTGTCTCTCTACCATTTACTTTACAGCAACTCATATTTATTGTAAAAGGATTAGCTTCTGAAAGGAAGAGATTAGCTTCCGAGAGGAAGGGATAAGCTTCCAAGAGGAAGGGACCGTTTGTAAGGTTTTTGCAGCATTTGTGAAGTTACACGACTAAGAGTTTTAGTGGATTGCTTCAAGGAGGTTCCTTGAAAAGAGTGGATGTAGGGTCGGAATGAATCCAATATTGCCGAACCACTATAAACTGAGTTTGTATCTTTTATTGCTTAAACTCTTTTGTTTACAGCACATTACTTATTTACATGCTTGTAGATTTATCTGTTTTTATAAACTTGTGATTAATTAACTAAAGTTTTTATAAACCCAATTCACCCCACCCCTCTTGGGTTGAAACCTCGGTCTACAATTGGTATCAGAGCCTCGTTCTCAATTTTAGGCTTAAAATCCTTGAGTTGATCCAATGGCATCGAATAGTTATTCTGAGGGACATTCCTACACTAGGCATCCCTTGTTCAATGGCTCCAACTATAACTATTGGAAAAATAGGATGAAAATCTTTGTCGAACGACAAGATTATAATCTATGGATAGTTATTGAGGAAGGACCTAGAATTCCTACAAAGGAAATAACTATTGGAGAAATCAATCATACAATGCCTAAACTCAAAACTGAGTTCAATGATGAGGATTATAGAATGATGTCTCTCAATAGTGGAGCCACAAGTATTTTACATTGTGCTTTAGATATATCTGAATATAATAAAATTTTCGCATGTGTTTCGGCTAAGGAGATTGGGATAAACTGCAAGTTACATATGAAGGAACTAGTGAGGTTAAAAAATCAAAATTCTATATGCTAGTATCTGAATATGAATCTTTTAAAATGCCTCCTAACGAAACAATTTTTCAATTGCACTCATGTTTCACAACTATTGTTAACGGTTTGAAGCTTCTTGGTAGGAACATTGAGGAGTTTGAACTAACGAAAAAAATCTTAAGATCTCTACCACCTACTTGGAAACCAAAGAAGACGGCCATTCAGGAGGCCAAAGATCTCGATAAACTTGATGACGAAACACTTCTCGGGTCACTATTAACATATGAGATGGAAGAAATGAATCCCATTTTCAATGATGATGAGAAGAAGAAAAAGGTGATTGCTCTTAAAGCCTCTATTAGCAAAGAAGAAGAAGAATCGGAAGAAGAAGTGGAGAGCAGCAAAGAAGATGGTGAGATGGCTTTAATCACTAAACGGATTCACAGATTTCTGAAGAAAAGCAAGAAACATTACACAAAGGATCCCACTTCAAAAAAGGAACCATTTGTGTGCTATAGATGCATGAAGCCTGGTCACATCAAGGCCGATTGTACAGCTTCAAGCAAACCATACAAGAGCTTCAAGAAGAAAGCTATGATTGTAACCACTTGGAGTGATGATGAAGAAGAAGACTCCTTAGATAAAGAGATTGGATATAAGGAAATTGCCAACCTAAGTCTTATAGCAATCGATGATGAAAATGAGGTATCAACTTCTCTCTCTTCAAAAAATAACATTGTTAGTAGTAGTGAAGAATTGATAGAAGTCATAAATGAAATGCATGAAGAATTGAAGAAATTCGATTCTAGGAACTCTACTCTTAAGAAAGAGATGTCATCTCTTTCTAAAGAGATGATAAGTCTAAAAGATGAAAAAGATAAACTATCTTCATTGCTTTAGGATTCTTCTCAAGATTTTCTTAAAGATAAAAATGAAAACTTAAAGAATAAGATATTAGAATTGAATGACACAATATCTAGACTTATGCTTGGAAAAGAAAAGCTTGATGAAGTGCTATCTTGCTAAAGATTAAGTGGAGGAAAATCCGAGTTAGGATATTCTCTATTAGGCAAACAAAAATAAAAAAAGAGCTTATTCATGAAAGCATCATGTGTGAATGAAGCCTCTACCTCAAAGACCACTAGCAAGGTCAAAAGCATTCCCTCAATAAATGCTAGTAGGTCTAGAAATACTAATTCTAATGCATATACAAGAATGAAACATCCTAGAAATACTCATGCTTATATGTCTGCTCATTCAACTGCTTATACACATCCTAGGAGTAACCATCATATGCATCTTAGAAATAACATATATACTCAAGACTTGCACACTGCATAAGCATATCCTAGGAATCACTATCATGGTTATTCTAGGAATAATATGCATAATCATAATGATGCAAGCATGTATCCAAGAAATCATCATCATACA
The DNA here is from genome assembly GCA_023935145.1 of Bretschneidera sinensis. Lineage (NCBI taxonomy): Eukaryota > Viridiplantae > Streptophyta > Magnoliopsida > Brassicales > Akaniaceae > Bretschneidera > Bretschneidera sinensis. Next base: position 63,621,383 of record CM043699.1, on the reverse strand, counting down.
TTTCCTAGAAATAATATGAATATTCCTCACATTAGAAACATGTATCCTAGGAACTCCTACCCTAAGAATTATAGACATACACAACTAATTCATCCTAAAAATTTCAATAACTATTGTCCTAGGATTATGCATTATCAACATGTCTATAGAACACCATATGTTGTTAAGAAAGTATGGGTCCCAAAAGGAACCGTATTTTCAAGGACTAACCCCAAAGGACCCAAGAAATTTTGGGTACCTAAAAATGCAATTATGTATCCTTGTGTGATGTAGATATGTTTTCACACCAAGGAAAAAGGTAACTACTGGTACCTTGATAGTGGATGCTCAAAACACATGACCGGTAATAAAAGTGTATTCAATGAGTTAATTATAAGAGATGGCAGACTTGTCACCATTGGAGACAACACAAAAATAAAGATCATCGGGCATGGAAAAGTTGGTAATGATTTCTCAACCATAGATAATGTATTGCTAGTATAAGGCCTTAAGCCAAATCTACTAAGTATTAGTCAATTATGTGACAAAGGCAACAAAGTCATATTTGAAACCTCTCATTGTCTAGTTATAGACATTAAGAGTAACAAGATCAAGTTTGGTGGCCATAGACATGAAAATGTCTATATAGTTGATTTAAAATCATTACATTCCGAAAATGAAAAATATTTTCCTGCATTTAGTGAAAACCCATGGCTATGGTATAGAAGGCTTGGTTATGTGAACATGAATTTGCTTAAAATCATTTCAAGAAAAGATTTAGTCATCAGATTACCCAAAATCAAATTTGAAAAAGATAAAGTATGTAATGCTTGTCAAATGGGAAAACAAACTAGAATTTCTTTTAAATCAAAAAATGTAGTGTCAACTACTAGACCATTGGAACTTTTGCATATAGACTTATTTGGTCCAATAATACCATTAGTCTAGGTGGCCATCAATATTCTCTTGTTATTGTTGATGACTATTTAAGATATACATTTGTTATCTTTATTGCTTACAAGGATGAAGCTTTCAAAGGATTTGAAAACTTTTGCAAAAATGTTTAAAATGAAAAAGGAATTTATATTTCAAGCATTAGAAGTGATCATGGAAAAGAATTTGAAAACCAAAGTTTTTCAAAATTTTGTGATGAAAATGGAATCGATCACAACTTTTCAACTCCTAGAACTTCTCAACAAAATGGAGTTGTTGAGAGGAAAAATAGAATTCTAGGGGAATTTGCAAGAACAATGCTTTGTGAAAATAGCTTACCAAAATACTTTTGGGTTGAAGCAGTAAACACTTCTTGCTATATCTTAAATAGAATTTTAATTAGGCCTATGCTTGACAAAACTCCGTATGAATTATGGAAAGGTAGAAAGCCCAATATCTCCTATTTTCGTACATTTAGTTGTAAATGCTTCATCCTAAATAACAATAAAACTAACTTGGGTAAATTTGACTCTAAGATCAATGAAGGGATATTTTTAGGATATTCAACCTCTAGTAAGGCTTATAGAGTCTTCAATAAGAGAACTCTAGTAGTAGAAGAATCCGTATATGTAACCCTTGATGAGTCTAACCCAATTAGTAGTAGACAAGTTTTTTTCAATGCCGATGCAGATTTCATTCCAAGAACGGAGGTACCTACTCCCATTGTTGACCCAAAGGAGAGCTCACCTCAAACAAATCAAGAGATGGAAACTCTCAAATTGGACCAACCATCTAAAAGTCAACAAGAGGATAGTCTTCCCAAAGATTAGAGTTATGTAAATTATCACCCAATTGATCAAGTGATTGGTGATCCTTCACAAGGGGTAAGAACTCGTTCCTTAATTAGAAACATTTGCAAGTATGTAGCCTATTTGTCTCAAATAGAACCTAGGACGTTTATAGAAGCTGAAAAGGATAATGATTGGATAATTTCCATGCAAGAATAAATAAATCAATTTAAAAGAAACAATGTATGAAATCTAGTTCCTAGACCAAAGAATCATACAATAATAGGAACTAAATGGGTATTTAGAAATAAGATGGATGAAAATGGAATAGTGACTAGAAACAAGGCTAGACTAGTTGCTAAGGGATATAATCAAGAAGAAGGAATAAACTTTGATAAGACTTATGCTCCGGTAGCAAGATTAGAAGCTTTTCGAATGTTATTGGCCTTTGCATGCTTTAATAAGTTTAAATTATTTCAAATGAATGTAAAGAGTGCCTTCTTAAATAGCTTTATAGAAGAAGAGGTATACATTGAGCAACCTCTTAGATTTGAGAATCCTAGTCTTCCAAATCATGTCTACAAGTTTTCTAAAGCTCTATATAGGTTGAAGCAAACTCCAAGGGCATGGTATGAAAGACTAAGTAAATTTTTTATTGACAATAATTTTATAAGAGAAAAAGTTGACACAACTTTCTTCACAAAAACTCATATAAATGACACTCTACCAGTCCAAATATATGTTGATGATATTATATTTGGTGCTACTAATGAATTTATGTATAAAGAGTTTGCCAAGTGCATGCAAGGTGAATTTGAAATGAGCATGATGGGAGAGCTTACCTGCTTCCTTGGGCTTCAAATCAAAGGAGACATCTTCATCAATCAATCAAAATACACTAAGAACCTATTAAAGAGGTTCGGGATGGAAAACTCAAAGCCACTCGGTACTCCTATGAGCACATCTACAAAACTTGATTTTGATGAATGAGGTAAGTGTGTAGATACTAAATATTATAGAAGTATAAGAGGAGATTTACTTTATTTAACTGCAAGTAGACCTGATATAATGTTCAGTTTATGTATGTGTGCTAGATTTCAGGCTAATCCTAAGGAATCACATGCAGTTTTAGTAAATAGAATCCTTAGATATCTACAAGGAACTCAAACCCTAGGATTATGGTACTCTAGAGATTCATCTTTTGAGCTTGTAGGATATTCAGATGCTGACTTTACAGGGTGTAGGTTAGATAGAAAAAGCACAAGTGGAACATGCTAATTCTTAGGTTTAATGTTAACCTCTTGGTTCTTCAAGAAACAAAATTCTGTTGCACTATCAATCGCCGAGACGGAATATATAGCAGTTGGAAGTTGTTGTGCCCAAGCGTTGTGGATGAAACAATAACTAGAAGACTATGGCATGAACTTTAAAAGTATAACAATACATTGCGATAATACAAGTGCTATCAACTTAACCAAAAACACTATTCAGCACTCTAGAACCAAACACATAGAAATTAGACATCATTTCTTAAGAGACTATACTAAAAAAGGTGATATTTGACTAGAATTCATACCTTCAGAATATCAAATAGCTGACATTCTTACAAAACCTCTAAGTGAAGCTAGTTTCTGCAAAATTAAACTATTAATGGGATTGTTAGATTATGACTAGAATTCATACCTTCAGAAGATCAAATAGTTGACATTCTTACAAAACCTCTAAGTGAAGCTAGTTTCTGCAAAATTAAACTATTAATGGGATTGTTAGATTATGATAAACTGTATGTCTGATTGCATCATCATTCATCATTTGCATACTTGATATCTAATGAAAGAGTATTAAACCTTATTTAATATTTCCCTCACTCAAGATGGAATAGATAAACAAATTTCGTGCTAAGAATCAAGACTGAAAGTTTTCTTAAGGGTTCAGTCGACTGGTAAGTCTCTGCCTAATTTACTAGTCGACTGGTAAGTCTATACCAGTCGACTAGTAATCAAAGATCTTGTTTGGAGCCATTTTTTGAAATTCAGTTAACTACCCAGTCGACTTGTATGAACTACCCAGTCGACTGGTATCTCTCTGCCAGTTTATCTAGTCGATTGGTATCCCGATAGTATGAAATGATATGATGAGAAAGAAAGAAAGAAAGAAAATTTAAATTCATGCATTACAATTGTTTTAAATATTGATTCTTATTGATTGAGACACTGAAGTATCAGTCTCGATTGTGAAATTATTGATAGAAAAATAAGTCTCACAGAGAGACATATATGATGAAAAATAAATATGAAAGTATGACATGATAAAAATTATTTGATTGATTGATAATATGTTGTGAACCTCATAGCGAGGAAAATAATGATGTCGAATTGATAGTCTCAAGAAGATTAAATATATGAGAAGAAAAATTGATATGTTTGATGATTAATTTAAAAAGAGATTGATAAATGGTTGGAATTATGATATGAGTAGTGATAATAGAATGTTATTATTGAATTATATGAGATAATAGATGAATGAATATTGGAAAATTATTTGAAAGATTGAATTATTATATGTGAAGAAATAGATGATTAATATTGGTGAATTAGAAACAATTGAATTATAAGATGTGACTGGAAGTATATAATCGAGTACTTCTAGTAAATTTAATTCATTGAGTTTGTGAAGCTCACTCCTCATTGTTAAATAATTTTAGGTAACGGGCAAGACAGATAGATTAGTGAATTTAGATTTAGACTGAGTCATTATCTGTAAGCCATGTGGTCCATATCCTCAGACTAATGGAAAGAAAAAAAATATATATTTGTAAATATTCATGCATAATATGTTGTATATAATGTTTCAGTTGGGATTTTAATAATGTAACTCCCCTTTTGAGGGTTGGGATTTATATATGTAGATAATTTTAGTTGATGTTTTTATGTTGTTGCATATATATGTCGTGCTGGGATTTCAAAATGCGACGACAACGTCTCGGGGTGGCCATCTTGGGATGGGTCGTTACAATTTTGGTATCAGAGCATTAGGTTTTATGATTCTGTAGAGTGCATAAAAATTTAAAGAAGTGGAAGATTTAAATAATGCAGATTCTGAGGATGACATATGGACGTGCTAGAGCTAGAGGTAAAGTTTTGAATCAGAGAGGACGTGGTAGACCCCCAATATTTAGAAGAACTGAAGCGGAGAGGGAGGTTGAGTCTATGGTTCATACAAAGGAACATGTTGCTAGTATAGTTGGTACTAGTAGAGGTTGGAGAGAATCTGATATTAGGAGGGATGAGTTGAGAGAAGTTCTGGATAGTGCTATAGAGAGAATGAATGTAGCAGAAAAAAAAGAGCTGATAATTTACAAAGAAAATTAGAGGAAATGGGTAGAACATAACCTGATATGGTGAGGCAAGAAGCTTATAAGGGAGATGGTGTGTTTGCACATGAGATGCAGGGGGATCATTTTGTGAGATTTCTCAAGTTTAAACCCTAGTCTTTTAGAGGATCTGTAAATCCTATTGAAGTTGAGTAGTGGATTAAACATGCTGAGAAATATTTTGAAGTCTTAATAGTGACAGATAGGCAGAAGGTTGCTTTTGCTTCATTTAAGCTGGAAGGTAAGGCTTCTCAATGGTGGAAGGATATTCTGCCTAAATTGAGTACACAGGTAGATTAACCCTAAACTTGGCGTAAGTTTAAGAATGAGTTCTTTGCGAAGTATTTTCCAAATACATTTCGAGCACAACAAGAGAGATTTTATTCATTTAAGATAGAATGCCTTATCTGTGGCTAAGTATGATAGTAGATTTATAGCCCTGTTGAGGTTTTTACCTGAGCTAGTAAATATGGAGGAGAGAAAATGTAAGAGAGCTTTATATACACTATGAAATTCGGACTAAACTCTATTATATGTATTGGGAATTATGTTATAATGGTGGATAAAACATTACATATTGAGAAGAATGTGATAGAGTTTAGAAGAATGAAGGATTGGCTGAAGAGGTCTAGATTTGAGGGACCCAGAAGTGGTAGTAGTATGAGTGTGCAGGGTAGGAGACCACCCCAGATGAGGCTTTCCTTGTCACAGGGAACTGCAATACAGAGTCAGAGGCAAGCGGGATCTGTTGCTTATGTAGCTCAGAATAATATTAGTGGGGCCCCTAGATTTTTCAGACAAGCTATGGAAACTGGAAGTTATGGTAGAGGAGTAAGTATGCCAACAAGGGGAAGTGGTAATTTGATGTATGATCGAGAGGCAAGAGTTTGCTTTAGATGTAATCAGACAGGACATCTATCTCATAATTGTCCTACACATATGTGCTTTGTATGTGGTAAGGGAGGACATATTAGTGCTAATTGTCTAGTGGGAAAATCTGTTGAGATATGTGCTGGGGGTGTTGGGAGAAGAAAGGTGGAGAGAAGTGGTGGATCAAGGATTATGAGGGGCAGAAGTAGAGGATCTGTAGCTGAGAGAGGACGCGGTGGTCAGTTACAGCCCAGAAATAGTAGAGTCTATGCGTTGACTCAAGAGGATGCATAGGCCACTCTTGATATTGTTATGGGTATCGTATCTATTCTTGATAGACCTGCTAGATTATTAATTGATCCTGATGCAACCCATTCTTTTGCATCCAGTGTTTATATAAAATCTGTTGATACTAGTGTTAATCCTTTGATGCATGTTGTTATTGTTGAGGTTCCTACTGGGGATAAGGTTATTATCAGGACAATTTATCGGGGTTGTGTGATTAATATGACTGATAGAGAATTTAAAGTTGATTTGTTGCCTTTAGATATGACAAATTTTGATTTAATTATGGGGATGAATTGGTTATCTGCATATTATGCTTGGGTAGATTGTTTTAGGAAGAATGTGGTGTTCAGGATACAGGGACAAGAGGAGTTTAATTTTTAGGGTGAACATAAGATACTTGCCAACTGTCTTATTTCTGCCCTGACTACTAGTAGATGGTTGAAGAAGGGTTGTGAGGGGTATTTGGCGTATGCGGTGGATTCTAGAAAGGAGATTAGGAAGTTAGAAGAAATCTTAATAGTGAAAGATTTTTCTGATGTGTTCCATGAGGAGTTTTCAGGTTTGCCTCCCAACAAGGATGTTGAGTTTTCTATTGAGGTGATTCCGGGATCAATACCCATATCTATAGCACCTTATAAAATGGCACTAGTTGATAAGTGCTTAAATAATCATATTTAAGCCCCTTAATTTACACTCGTTAGACTCTTTTCTTATCTATTTTAGTAGATTATACTTCATTTTTGTGTTTTATGTGTTTTTCACAAGACTTGGACAAAAAGATAACAAAATGGAGCTTTTAGAAGCAAAAGTCAAGTTCTGCCCTCTAGCAAGGTGCACTCGAGCGCACCCCTCTTGAGATCGAGCGCACTTGAAGAAGGCTCGAGTGCACATATGCAATCAAGCGCATCTCGCATACGCTCAAGCGCAATTACTCCAGAGGCGGCAGAGCCAGAATTGGAAAGATGTCTTCTGACTCTAAAATGGAATTAGTGTTTTGTGACACCATGAAGACCCTATAAATAGCCTTGTAAAACACATATCACACACCTTTTGTTTTGAGACTCGAAGTAGAGAGCTTAGGAGAAGAATTGACGACTCATCTCCTGAGTCTTCTTCGGTTTTAGTTTTCTGTTTTTACTTAATTATGTTTAGCATGTTTACTTTACTTAGTATGTGTAACTAAACACCTATAGGGCTCGATTGAAGCCCTAATTATGCTTTACCACACATTTATTCATTGACTATCTTTGCTACAGCCTTGTTAGAATATTTAACTTGATTAATACCTGTTTATATTTACATTCCTCATATGTATGTGCCTGATCAACGTATGCATGTGGTATGGATAGGTTAGTATAATCAATTTGGATGACCGAGTCCTGGGTTCGACATTAGTAACAAGAGATATCCACACCAGATTCCCGGGTTAATCAACATGGGAAACTATGAGCGGACCAAGCCCTAGGTCCCGTGTGGTTGCCGATCTCTACAGCCCTCATGCTCTCTTAAAGAACAACTCAGTATACACCCATGCTGAATCCGTTAAAGAGAGAAAAGAGTTAGAGTATACACCATGCCTAACTCGTTGCATAGGGAGATCAATAGCTTAAGGTGTGGACTAAGCCCTTAGGTTGGCAACCATTAGATATTCATGATAAGACTAGAGCATTGAAACCTTAGTAAGTGGGAAAGTATAATTAGTGGTGGATATCATAGCCCTATGTTCTCATTATTGTTATTCACTCACTATCAACTGTTATTTTTCTTTTAACTTAAAGGAATTAGTTCTAGATATAAATTCACCAATCCCTATGGAAATGATCTCGCACTTGCACACTATACTACCACAGACCTTGTGCACTTGCAAGTAAAACAAGTACGATTATTTACTTATTTATTTAGGTAGATAAACGCACAACAAGTTTTTGGCGCCGTTGCCGGGGATTGCGCTAAATTTCTTTTAGAATAAAATTCTCATTTAGTTACCATTATTTTATTATGTTTTTATCTTATATTTTTCGTTTTACTAAAAACCCTAATCAATTCTTTTTCTCTGTTTCAGGTACTCCAGGAAGCCTTCTGTACCACTTGCGATCGAGCGCAATTGAGGCAGAGAGTAATCTGAGTAGCAGTAGTTGACTGCTGCCATCGATTCATGCACGGACGACAGTCCAAGAATCCAGCATTCCTTCCCTTTGATCCCAAGCTTGAGAGGTTAATCCGACAAAGGTTTAGGGATAACCCGGAAGAGGTAGAAGAAGGGAGTGAGGAAGAGACACCACCAATGGCAGAACAAATAGCTGAACAGCAACCACCTAAGCGGAGGCCAATGAAGCAATTCTTCATCCCCCAAAACTTCTAACAACCTTCGTGCATTACGTATCAACCTGAGGAAACTATTACATATCTATACAGATACTCAGTGCACTAACTCATTTTAGGGGTACACCAAGTGAGGATCCACATTTGCACCTTCGAGAGTTCTTCGACCTCTACAAATTCCAGCACATCCGAGGCTTAGACCAAGAAGGAATAAGGTTAATTCTTTTCCCTTTTTCCTTAAAAGATAATGCTAAATTATGGTATAATTCTTTGCCTGCAGTTTCCATCCACACTTGGGAGGAGTTGGCGAGCAAATTTCTAAAGAAGTTCTTCCCAGCTCAGAAGACAAGGCAAATGAGGAAAGAAATACAATCCTTCCAACAAAAGGATGAAGATCTGTTCTTCGAGGCCTGGGGACACTTCAACGAGCTACTACTCAAGTGCCCACACCAGAACCTACCCCAAGACGAACTGGTACAAGCCTTTTATGAAGGTTTAAGTGATTCTAACAAAAACATTGTTGATTCAGGTTGTGGAGGAGTGCTGATGGAGAAAAGCAGCAAAGAGGCAATGGAACTTTTTGAAACCCTAAGCGAACACACGCAGCAGTTCTTCTCTCGAGGTAGACACATAACCAAAAGTAAGAGTATGTATAAGGTACGCATGAACGGAGGATCATCTCCTGAAATAGCCGCCATGGAAAAGAAAATTGACCTATTAGTGAAAGCCATGGCCTCTTAGAACGCCTCAGCTAACCCATCAGCCGCACAACTACAGGTATGTGCCATTTGCTCACAGTTTGATCATGATACTAATACTTGTCCTTTATATTCATCTGCAGATCATGAGCAAGCCAACTTTGTGGGTCCGAACAATTATCCGCCAAAGAACAACCCCTATGCCAATACATACAACCCTGGATGGCGGAATTACCCGAACTTCTCATGGAGCAACAACTAAAACAATTAAGAGCAGCAAAGAAATTTCCAACCAGCAACCCAAACTGCTCCTGAACCCAAGAAGAATGACCTCAAAATTCTTGTGAGGCAACTAGCGACTCAGCAACAACAGATCCTGAATAAACATGAACAATTCATGGAAGAGTCAAGGCAATTTCGGACTGAAATGAGGCAAATCACTGCCAAGCACGATCAAGCCATTCAAGGGCTAGAGGTACAAATGGAACAGTTAGCCAAGGAATTGAGTAGCAAAAAACAAGGAGAGCTCCCGGCCTAGCCACTACCTAATCCAAGAGGACACCAGCAGTTAAATGTCATAACAACCTTAAGAAGTGGAAAGATTATCGGCACCAACGAGCCTACACAAACAGCTCTGGATCAGACCTCCACATCCAAGGTAAGAGAGATAGAAAAATTAAATACACCTCCACCCTTCCCTCAAAGGTTAGTAAAGTCTAAAAAGGAAACTAAAATAATTGACATATTTGAAACCTTGAAAAAGGTAGAAATAAATATTCCTTTATTAGAGACAATAAAACAACTACCTGCTTATGCTAAGTTTTTAAAAGATTGTTGACTAATAAACGGAAGTTTCAGAAGCATGAGATGGTAGCCTTAACTGAAGAGGTGAGCGCTATATTATTGAGAAAATTACCACCTAAACTAAAAGATCTGGGTAGCTTCACTATTCCTTGTAGGCTAGGTGACCAGCTGTTCGAACATGCATTATTGGACCTAAGAACAAGTGTCAATTTACTATCTTATAGTGTATTTGAGACACTAGGTTTGGGGGAGCTCCAACCAACCTCCATTACGTTACAATTGGCTGACAGAAACATCAAATGACCTAGAGGTATCCTCGAGGATGTTTTGGTAAGAGTAGGTAAATTTATTTTACCTGCTAATTTTATTGTATTAGACATAGAGGAGTGCCAGATGCCTGTACCACTCCCTATCATTCTAGGGAGACCATTTATGATCACTGCTGACACAAACATTAATGTAAAAAGAGGTATTGTCACAATGAGAGTAAATGATGAAGAGATAGAATTTAAAATCTTTAATACAATAGACCCTCTTAGGACTGACGATAAGTGTCATAATGTAAGCTTCGTACATGGTATTAATGAGAAAGTATCCAAAGCTCATTTCATTGATCCAATGAAGACCATCCATGATGAAATAGGATTGGGATTTGGGCCGGAAGATAATGTGATTAAAGATGTCCACGGAGTTGTGCACACCATCAAGAGCACACCTAAACCTTCAAGTAAGTATAATCCTAAAGTTAAAAATCATGTACTTACTAATACTACCCCTCATTGTTATATCTACCAGGTACCTAAATTGGAGACAGAGCAGCTATCAACGGATTTAGAACCACCTGATGGGGGCCCTAATTGCCTCTTTAAAGAGATGTAGCCTTAAAAGCTACCATAGAGAGCACTTGAGAAAATTCACTTGCTCAACATATAGCTCAAGTGCCTCTATCAAGGTTAGTGGTACTGAGGCCACTACAAATCGGTATAACTGTACCGTTCCCATTTTTTTACCTTAATTACATTCTTTCTATAACCTCTTTTTACTATTTCGGTCTTGTGATCGAGCGCACACTATTCATGCTCGAGCGCCACCTCACCCCGCACTTTGTACGAGCATACCACAATTAAACACTTGCGCATAATTATGCTCGATCGCACTTCACCAATACGCTCGAGCACAATCGGGGCAGAGGGGTCACGTGCACGTTATAAACAGTTTCATGTTCCTTCCCTCACTTGCGCTCAATCGCACTTCTGCTCTCTCTCACACGAACCATCTCACACAGTAAAACTCTACCTTCCACTCTCATCTGGCACGTTATAAATTGATTACTGCTTCGGTATTAGTGCTTACTTATGGTGATGAAGGATTTGTGGTATATAGTGATGCATCACGTCAAGGGTTGGGATGTGTGTTGATGCAACATGGGAGAGTTATAAATTATTCTTCTAGGAAATTGAAGAACCATGAGAGGAATTATCTGACTCATGATTTAGAATTGGCTGCTATAGCTTTTGCTTTGAAGATTTGGAGATATCATCTGTATGAAACCACTTGTGAAATTTTTATTGATCATAAAAGTTTGACACATTTACCTACCCAAAAAGAGTTTAATTTGAGGCAAAGGAAGTGGATGGAGTTGATTAGTGACTATGACTGTACAATTCATTATTATCCAGGGAAGACTAATGTAGTAGCTGATGCATTGAGTAGAAAGTCTACAAGGAGATTAACTGTTGGGAGCCATGATATTAGCTTGATAGTAGAATTGAGAGAAATGAAAATGCAGTTGAGTATCAGTGATAAAAGAGTATTTATGGCAAATATAGTGGTACAATCTTCTATTCTTGATCACTTGTTACAAATATAGAGTAGAGATGAAGGGATAGAGAAGATCAGACAGAAAATATTGAGTGGGAACCAACTGGGTTTAGAATTAGAGAAGCTGGTATGGTGGTATTGGGATATAGAGTTTGTGTTCCCAATGATGTAGAGATGAGAAATGAGATACTAAGAGGCTCATGATTCTATGAATTCTATGCAACCAGATAATAATAAGATGTACAGGAGGTTGAGACAGAATTATTGGTGCTGAAGGATGAAGAATGATGTAGCTGATAATATTTCTAGATGTTTGATTTGTCAACAAGTGAAATTTGAGAATAAACATCAGACAAGTTTATTACAACCTCTTCTAGTACCTGAATGGCCATGGGAGAATGTGAGCATGGATTTTGTTTCTAGTTTTCTCCATACCCAAAGAGATCATGATGCTATATAGGTTATAGTGGATAGACTTTCTAAGTCTTCGCATTTCACTCCTATTAAAACTACCTAGAGTCCTGAAAAGTTGGTTGAATTGTATGCAGCATAGATTATGAGATTACATGGGGTACCTTTGAGCATTGTATCAGATAGAGATTCTAGATTTACTTCTAGATTTTGGAGAGATTTTCAAAATCTATGGGTACGCAATTGCAGTTTAGCACAACTTTTCATCCTCAAACTGATGGGCAGACAGAGAGAATCATTAGAATACTAGAAGATATGCTAAGGATAAGCGTATTGAGTTTCTCAGCGAGTTGGGATGCTTATTTACCTTTGATCGAGTTTGCATACAATAATTAGTATCAAACTAGTATTGGGATGACACCATTTGAGGCTTTATATGGTAGAAGGTGTAGAACTCCAGTATGTTGGGAAGAAGTTGGAGAAAGAAAGGTATTTGGTCCAGAAATGATAGATTTGACTATTAAGAAGATCAAACTGGTTAGAAAGAACCTTAGAGTAGCACAGAACACATAGACTGGATATACTGATAATATGACCTTTTGAGTTTCAGGTTGGTGGCTGGGTGTTTTTTAAGATATCTCCATGAAAGGGTGTATTGAGATTTAAAAAGAAATGAAAGTTGAGTCCAAGATTTGTGGGGCCATATAAGGTAATTGAAAGAGTTGGACTAGTAGCATACAAATCGGATTTGCTTCTAGAGTTAAAGCAATTACACAATGTATTTCATGTTTCACTTTTGAGAAAGTGTTTACGTGATGAATCTCATAGTATTCTGAGTTAAGCTGTAGAACTTCAGAAAGATTTAACCTTTTATGCAAGTACCAGTCATAATTCTAGACAGAGAGAATCAAGTCTTGTGTAATAAAGTTATTCCTTTGATTCAAATATTATGGCAAAACAAAGATGTTGAAGAAATTACTTAGGAGCATGAGGTGAGAATGAGGAAAGAATACCCCTAGCTTTTTTATGAGTTAGGTAAGAAAGTTTTGGGGACAAAACTTTTATAAGGTGTATAGAATTGTAATACCCTTGTTATTAAAGTAAGGGTAAAGAAGTAATTTGATAGATATGACATGGAATTAAAATAATATATATGAAAGATTTATTATTGAATAAAATAATTCTTTTGAAAAAAAAGACACCTCGTACAGGTGTAATGTTTTGTGGTAAGAAAAAAAAATAGAGACACTTGGACACTAGGTGTTGCAAACGCTTTTGCAATTACAAAGAAGAGAAAAAAAAAATAAAGTGCAAACACCTGGAGTTCAGGTGTAAACTGCCCAACATGCAAATAAGTGCACATTGGACAGCACAAATATGGAGAACGGTGGTGGCAGGGGTAGTTTAATATAAAATGTAGTTTTTGTTTTATTTTTATTACCAAATCCCATTTGGTTTTCTTCCTACTTCAATTCGAATTTCTTAGTAAAAAGTTATAAAGAAAATTTCTCTAATATTAGAGATAGTACAATCATCCAATTTCAATAGCAAGACTTCATCATATTTGAGGTAAATTTTCAATAAGACTCATAATTAAATAATTATATTGTTTGAATTAAATTATGAAATAGTAAGATTTATGGAAGTTTATGGTTAGGTGTTGGTGATCAATAATCTCAATAAATTGCTGAAAGGAGCAGGAAAGGCAAGGAGGTGATCCACGGGTAGCTTTAAGTGCTACATGGTGAGTTAGATTTACTTTTGGTAATCAAAACCAATAAAAATATGGAATTATGATATTTGAATAAATGGGTGAATTACAATGATTTAATGATGTATTTTCTGTTATATATGAAAACTGATTGATTTATTGATTAGGAATTGGAAAGTGTGTTGAATATTAATTATATAACAATTTATATTTTAAAAAGGATGGATGAATGAAAAATATGTTGAGAAGTTTTATGAAATTTCTGAAAAATATGATTGAAAAGTGGATATGATATATGAGGGGAGAATTTAATGAATATGATAAAAAATAATAATTTTGAGAAATAGCTGGATAACTAAATTGAATGCTTGAATGTATGCTTGTTTTCATATTATTGCTCATATGCATAAAATAAAAGACCGGGAAGGCAGCCACTCTAGCTTAAAATAAAAGACTGGGAAGGCAAACGGTCTAGCCGAAAAGACCAGAAAGACAGCTGATCTAGCCAAAAAGACCAGGAAGACAGCTGGTCTGGCTAAAACATGTCGACATGGGGGAAGACGTTTCCAAATGATAATATGAAATGATCTGATGAGAAAGAAAGAAAGAAAATTTAAATTCGTACATTACAATTGTTTTAAATATTGATTCTTATTGATTGATATGCTAAAGTATTACTCTTGATTGTGAAATTATTGATAGACAAATGAGTCTCACAGAGAGACAGATATGATGATGATAAAAATTATTTGATTGATTGATAATATGCTGTGAACCTCATAACGAGGTAAATAATGATGTTGAATTGATAGTCTCGAGATGATTAAATATATGAGAATAAAAATTGATATGTTTGATGATTAATTTAAGAAGAGATTGATAAATTGTTGGAATTATGATATGAGTAGTGATAATAGAATGTTATTATTGAATTATATGAGATAATGGATGGATGAATGAATATTGGAAGATTATTTGAAAGATTGAATTATTATATGTGAAGAAATAGATTATTAATATTGGTGAATTAGAAACAATTGAATTATAAGATGTGACTGGATGTATATAATCGAGTACTTCTAGTAAATTTAATTCACTGAACTTGTGAAGCTCACTCCTCATTGTTAAATAATTTTAGGTAGTGGGCAGGATAAATAGATTAGTGAGCTGAGATTTAGACTGAGTTATTATTTGTAAGCCACGTGATTCGCATCCTCAGACTAATGGAAAGAAAAAAAACATTTGTAAATTTTCATGCATAATATATTATATATAATGTTTCAGTTGGGATCTTAATAATGTAACTCCCCTGTTGAGGGTTGAAGATTTATGTATGTAGATAATTTCAGTTGATGTTTTTATATTGTTGCATATATGTATCGTGCTGGGATTTCAAAATGTGACGACACCATTTCGGGGATGGCCAACCCGGGATGGGTCGTTACAAAGGCACATATCAATCCCTCTATTAGGACATTTTGTACCACCATAGAAATAAACCTTACAGGTGCAACGAGTCTCATACTTGTGTCACCCTTAGGATACAACAACCTAACGTCTTCTCTTCGTTGTTTTTCAATAATATTGCATTGTATATGAGCAAAAGCTCCACATATTGTATTTTCTTTTCCATAATAATAGTAAAATAATAGAAAATAGAGAAAAAAGTAAAATGAAGGGAAGAATAATATATTGTGTTCCTGGTCATAAAAGGGCATGCAAATCATCCTATTTATAGGACTCTAATATAGTAACAAATGTCAATTAATGGTCTTATTATCAAGTTAGTAGACCCAAAAATTAAATGTGTAGACACTGGATTTTTGTCTCATATTTTCAAATGGGTCGCGTGTGAGCCTTATGACGAGAAATAAGGGTCAGAGCCTAAAAAATTGTAAGAACGATAGAGTTTGAGCTAAAAATGAAAAAAAAAAAAAAAAAACTAAGCCCAAAAACCCAAAATCAAACTAAAACCTACCAAAAAATCCAAACTAACCCAAACTAAAGACCTAGAGCTCAACTTGAACCCAAAACCAGGATCAAAAGACAACCAAAAATGGACTTATGTGTGGAAATGAAGCGAAATGGACCAAAAAAAGAACGTTTTCATTAGTACAGAGAAATTTGGATCGAGCTTGAACCAAGCCCATTAACCAGGCGTAGTTCAGGCCAATCAGCTCGGGAGGTTGGTCGTCTGGCCAAGGTAGAAGCTCTACTTTAGTTTTGGCATTTCATTAAATTTCTTCCCATTTAATCTCTCCCAATTAGCTCTAATCAAGCCTAAATCAACTCAGCTTAAAAAGTAAGCATAAATCCTAGCCCGTCGGATAATTTTGGAAGCCTTTGGATTAATCCTAACTCTTTATTTCACTTACCAAAATCATGAACCCTTAACACACTCCGAATCACTTTGATTTAATCCTAGGAGTTGGAACGTTTTTGATATGTTCCAACAATCAATCCTAGCCTTCCATTTCTTGCTAAAACCAATATCCCTAAAATCACCCCTAATCACCAAAGTTGACTTTATCCAAGCTGTTAAAACATTTTTTCTGTGTATTAACTTTGATCTTATCCATCTATTATACCCATCTCTAGCCTATATAAACCCCCTATCCTCTTCATTTTCAAGACATCCAAATAGTCTCCAATTCTGTAGATTAGAGAATTTTTATAGGCTTTGATCTTTCAGACTTTCTCCCTTCTTTTTTCTTGAAGAATGCCCACTGCGTTCTTAAGTAAAAAAGTAGTTTGATGCATATAAAGTGAGGCTCTACCAATTGAAAAGGGTTCAGTAGAAGCTCATTCCTTTCTTGAAGATCCCCCACATGCCAAATAAGAGGCATAGCAATGAAGTCATACTCTAAAAGAGTAATCCCTAAGAAGAGTTCTTCAAGAGGTATCAAATCTCCCTCTCTCTTGTTCTTATTTTTGCAAGCATATTTTCTTATGATCTTCATTGAATGTTTGATTTTATGTTTATGTTTGATCTTGTATAAAATACAGATAAGCGTATTTTATTTGTTTAGTTACTTATTTGTATTTGTTTATTTAAATAATTATACTAGCTTGTGTAGGAGTTATTTTTCATTATTTAACAAGTTCTCCCAAAAGAGTAAAGGCTGGGCTTAAGCCTAAGCGAGATAATGGGTTTGATCCATTCATCTTGTAAACCGAAAGTATGAACCTTGAACCTCTAAATGTAGCCCCTTACGAACCACGTTCCGGGTCGCGTTCAAAATCTAGATCGCGATGCTTTCAGGATTTGGATCGTGATAATCAGCAATCCCATTCCCCAACAAACAACCAATCGTTCACAACTTTGATGTGCAATAGATCCCACAGTGACACATAAGTGATAGAGCAATCTACCTCAATTAAGGAGAGAGAGAGCTACCACAGGGGAGGAGAGAAGCATTCGTTGCAGTGTTGGAGAGAGAAAGTCGTTGAAATTAAGGAGAGAGAAAGCCATCATTTGAAAAGAGAGAGATTCTCGTTGGCAAAGAGAGAGAAAGGTTGTCACTGACCGTGAGAGAAACATCATCGCCAGCCAAGAGAGAAAACCAAAAGTGAAATGTTGTCGCTCATTAGAGAAGATGAAGCCTTGATATCAGGGAGAAAGGATGTTAAAAAAATTGAAATTGAAGTGGGTGGATGATGGGTTTTAAGAATTCTTATTTAGTATGAGAAATTTAATTAGTAATTAAAAGCTCTAATTGGAATTTTAATAAGTAATTGGCTATAATTAATACTATGGGAAATTGGGCATAATTGGTCGGTTGTCACTAATTAAAAAAAAAAAATTGTTAGACAATAAAAGTAGGTCTCAAACTCGTAACCAAATGCTAAGAATCATTATTTTCCTTTTTGTTAAGTCTATTTCCTTTTAAATTAAGTCATATTCCTACACAAACAAGGACCTTAACCACTATAAATTTAGACCAACCTTCATATTTTCAGCATTATTTTAAAAAAAATTATTATTGATATATATATATATATATATATATATATATATAACGACCTGAATTAACACATCCTAACATATTATGACCCCACATAGCGATCCAACTAAGTCTACCCCTCGTACAGTGTATTGGGCAAAATCTCGTCTCGTGTATCATAATGTATCACATTTCAAATATCTTTGAAATGGAGTTAAAAGAGGATTTCTTACATTTTCTTCAAAAGGTAAATGACGACTCCTCACTCTACGAGTCATGGGCTTTGACCCATGAATCTTTTCGTGGGGTTCTACTGAACGGAATAGACCCTAAAGAAAGAGGCAAGGAAAACATTAAAAAGAAAGCGCACAAATCACATGAAAAGGTAAGCCCTTGTGCACCTCTTAGGCGAGCCCTTGCCCCGCCCCACTTCAATTTGCATACTTGCTCACCCCTTAAGAAAAAGGAGCCTTAGATAACGGCTAGTTTGACTAGCCTCTAATAGGTTTCCTGTAACCACAATTAGATTCGATAATTCCAAGCTTATACTCACAAACCCATAAACACAAGCCTATGAACATAATTTTTTTTTATTAAAAATGCAACAATTAGTAAACTTAAAATTATAGCCACAGATGAACGAATTCTTCAGTTTACATGCGCTTATACTGATAGTTTATTATTTATCAGTAATATATGATATTTGTATTAACAAATGTAATCCATAAGTGTATGATCACTTATACTTACAGATTTTTTTAACAATTGATGAAAATATCTGCTCACAAATGCTTTTTTAGTGTTAGATTAGATTGTTAACGATGATTCAAGAGGTTGTGTCCGTGATTTGAAAATAAATGGTGATAGAATTAAAAATCGTTGAGGTGGCTATACTAAAAGGGTTTGTAAATAAATTAGAGAAAATATCAATAATTGAACTTCTTTATGTAATTATATTCATGTTGACAAATTTGCTGGTAACTATTAGCCTAAAATCATCCAAATGATATCTTTATTATTCATATTATTGTTTGATTATAATTTTAGAAAGAGAGTTAAATGTTCCATCAGGGACAAAAACAAAGATTATAATTTCAAAATACACATAGATGGGAATTATATTTTCAATTTAATAGGGGAGGACTGTTTGTATTGTCAAATGTGACGGAGAATGGAAGAAAAAGGTCAAATTTAATTTAAATTTCAAAAGAAATATACACGTGTCAGTTTTCTACTAGCCAAACAAACCCTATTTCGCCTCTTGAGTGTGAGTTACTCCCGGATCATGACAAGCAGAAGCGCAAGATAGCAAACCCTTTAGATCCCACCGAGTAATTTGCCAAACACAACCAGTACATGCAGAAGGCGCACACACACTAAAGTCCACACACGTACTATATGTTACACGTGCCTTAGTAACAACTCCTCCAAGCGCACGTGCGATAAGGCACCCTCCTCATTGGCTTATATCCTCCGCAGCTTTAACAACCAAAATAAAAGAAAACATAAAAGGAAAATAGAAAACAAAAAAAAAGACCTTCTAAATTGGAACACCTGACAATAAAATTGCAAAATCTACAAAATTTTTCTTATTTCCCCTGGAAAATGTAGAGACGCAAGAAGAAAATCTGGGGAGGAGAGGAGAGAAGAGAAACCCATCAATTTTAGAGAGAGAAAATATAGAGACAAAGATATTTCCCCCATTTTAGAGAGAGACTGTGAGAGGTAATTAATTTAAGCTTTTTGTATGAATATGGATTCTGGTATGACCATTTCTAGATTTTTTCTCAGATCATAGAGAGAGAAGCTAGAGATAGAAAATTTTAATGATAGAAAACTTATTTATTCGTATCTACAAATTTATATTTATGTGTCAGATCCTATGTAATATACAGTAGGTGTTTATCTGGTTGTTTGTATTTGGAGGAGGAACTAGAATTGAAACTCAATCTCTGTATATAGAGAGTGAAAATAGAGAGATAATCTAGAGAGAAAGTGAGAGAGGGCTTGTGCAATTGGTAAAATAGAAGAGTTTGATGTTCGGCTTCGTTTGTGATCGGTTGTGCCCCCGATGGCGGCGGCAGGAAAGTGGAAGGAACGGAGGGTGGAAGAGCTGTACAATTCGACGGAGATGATTACGCAATTAGAGGCATGGAAATACTTCTCGATTTAGGGTTTTGATTTCGATTGTTTTCTTTATTTTTAATTGGATTGCTTTGCTTTTTTAGTGACTGATTGTGTCTTTGATATAAAGTTTTGATTTTTTGGATTGAATTTCGTGTTGAATGGATATGGTTTATATGTGAGTATTGGTAACTGGTTACTGAATTTGGTTTTCCCATTGTTTTCATTGCCTTACAGGAATTAGGGTTTTTGAGTCTTCAAATTTGCTTATTTGTTTGTTGTCTCTACTGTTGGGTTTTGATACTTAGATGACATTTTGTTTGGTGCTTTTGGTGATTCAGATTTTTACTTGATAACATTATTTTTGTGGTTAGACTGTTGTGTACATCATTTTTTTATAGGGTTATAGAGATGGTGATTAATATAATTCTAATGTGCTTTTTAGATCACACCAGTATTGAGAGGAAGTTACAAGATGCAAGGTCCTATAGATAACACAGATGATATTCAGAAGAACATGGTGAGATAACAGGGTAATTTACCTTCTGTTTTCTTATCTTTAAGCCTAATTATCTCTTGTTTCGGATGAAGTTAAGAACTTACATTTCAGTCTATATTTGCACCGGAGCACATAACCTCTTAGTGATTTTTGTAGACTGTATGAACCTTGATGTCAGTGAACAGTATACTTAATGGTCAATCACTGTAGACTGAGTAAGCTTATATTTTCTTGTCTGGCGTAACTTAATTGATTTCCTTCCCCGCACCCCTCCCCACCCCCACCCTCCACTAGTCTTTCTCATATTAATCAATCACATGGCACTATGGCAGTAATTTTCTTCTACATGTCAAGGAGGAACTGTTTGTGCCTTTAGGATTTCCAATGGCTTAAGATCACCTCTCACCTGTATGATTAGTTAGCAAAGACCCCTTCACCAATCCCTGGAACATATTCTGTGGTGTAATACTTTTGCAGAGGTGTATCAGGAATTGGGTGATATAGCCATGAATACTTATATTTCGAGAGACCAAGAGATTGTCCGCCAAGTAAACTCAATTGTGGTTGATCTACAGGTTTTTCATTGGTCTTTTTTTGTTGTTGTTGAAAGCAAAATTTTGATGTTGGATTTTCATTTCTTGAACAATGTGCAATGCTACGAAATTTTGTGCTAAATATATTCAAGTAAGGATAACGTTAAGTGAGTCCATGTAGATTGCATGAATCTAGTATTAATTACCTTAAAAGCACTTAGAACTAGTAGACATACTATCTTGTAGATGGTCCTCTTGTATATGGGTTGCACCTTCTTGGTGCCATATATCTAATATCAACCTTACTGGTAAACAGAAAGCCTTAGAACATGAGTAAATTGGTATACTCAATTTTAGCTTGACATGAACTAAACATGTTGAATTCGATGGGAATTTTTTTAAAGATATGTCGATTCAGCTTGCAAGGATTTAAGAATTAGGCTAACTTTAAGAAGTTGAAAGAAATTCTGCATGTAACTTCTAAGCCTTCTGTACAAGAGATAGTTGAACCAGTTAGGATTGATACGGAAGTTGCAATAATAGTTCACTGTTTCGACGAATCCTGATCCTTTATTCGTTTTGAGCTTTGTGCTGGGATTTTATGTTGGATGCAATTATCGAATTTGGGTGTGATAGATATGGTCTGGGTCGCATTGTCATCTAATTATGTTATTTGGTCACGAATTTAATAGCCAAATATGCTGGCATATACTTAAACCTCTTTGGACCTTAAAATATGGCATGAATCAGGAAAGGGCATTGGAGTTGATTGATAATGGGAAACAATGTGAGTCAATTTGCACTGAGAAGAAGCTTAGTTATTGGAAAGAAACATGGTTTAGTATCTTGTTTCTGTCCTGGATATTTATAAATAATAGTAATAGGACATATAAAAAATAGTAGATAATAGTTATAGGATATTGTAGCAGTGGACCGGGTTCAACAGGTGCGAAGATTTCGTAAAAATTAGTATTTCAGTTTCAAATTTATTTAGAAGAGGATTAATATTTTAGTGTATGAACATGTTTAGATTTCGGAGGTATTGAAAATTATCATGTGGATAAACAAGTGAAGGATAGATTTATCTGTAGTTTGG
This sequence comes from Bretschneidera sinensis, assembly GCA_023935145.1. Classification (NCBI taxonomy): domain Eukaryota; kingdom Viridiplantae; phylum Streptophyta; class Magnoliopsida; order Brassicales; family Akaniaceae; genus Bretschneidera; species Bretschneidera sinensis. The sequence goes on along the minus strand of CM043699.1, from coordinate 63,599,189 downwards.
GAACATCAATGGCAGGGAAGATGATTAGATCTTGATGGCCTTGATTATTGTAATGGCTAATAGATTTTGTTAAGGAAGACGTTGAAGTATCTTCTTGCCTAGAGCATATAGAATAGGGATCTTGTCAAGCTTTTTTGTGCTCAGTGGAAGTTTTCAGCACGCTATGATATAAGGTTGATGGTAGCCTCCTCTTGATGCAGTCCTTTTACTTATGCAATTTCGTTTTACAAGAAAGGAGTGATTGGAAATGCAGGTTGACTGGTGGGCATGACAAGTTTCTTTATGTGTAACTATGCAGTGATATTGCCTTGTGACGTAAAGCAAAAAAAATTGCTTTGGAGGACATAAACGTCTTACTTGGTTTTGAGAATCTTATATTAAAAAGTCAAACTGGAATTGGTGAAAGCACTGAAGTTTGAATAATTAGGATTACCTTAATTTTTCTTATAAAAAAAGGATTACCTTAATTTTGTAGTAATTTTATGGTTACTTCTCTTTGAATTTGTTTGTTCTTGTTGAACAATGTCTAACTACCCATTCCCATTTTGGTTCACTCTACGTGAAATCAGGGGAGTCTCCTTTTATATCCCTTCTCATAGATAATCAGAACTTTATATCATCATGGCTAGACTTTTAAAAGAAATATCACGGATGGCTTCACTAATCAAAAGAAAATAAAATCACAAATAGCTTGCTGTAGTATCCCTAGGCAGTTTATCTTAACTACTGTTTTTTTTATTTTTTCTTTCTTATTTGATAGGTCTGCATTATATTGAGTGGTGAATGGGTCTATCTATATTGAAAACCTTTAACTTTAATGATATTGTTGCCTAATATATTACTTATTATTCACCACATATTTGGTTTAACTGGTACAGATATCAACAAACTTACAGACATTGTCCATATGTCTAGTCAATCCACAATCCCACTGTGGTTGGAGATTTATCTTTTATAATGTTTTTTGTTGCAACATTATTTTCATCATGCATGTTTCCTTTTATCACATAAAACTGATCCTTGTCTTTATAGGCACCTGCCCTATATTAGGATCCTTGTCTTTACAGGGACTTGCATTACCAAAGGACCTATATTAATACCATGCTGTGTGGCGTTCTTAGCTTATATATGTAATCTGAAGACACTTCTTTTTTTGTTGTTTAATGTTTATTCTCTTTTTCGTTTGTCATTTTCTGTTTTTAAGAGGAAAATAGAGCAGAATAAATCATAAAAACTAGAAAGATAAAATTAACTGGCTGGATCTCTCTTGACGGTTGACGTTATACATTATTTAATTTCCCTGAGGAGGGATGGCAGTTGTCTGCTTCTGCTTTGGAAAATGCTTCTCATCAACGAGATGAAAGCCATTAAGCTTGTCTTTATTATGAAATATCTTATTGGGATGTCTATATGGATAGTAAAAGGGATATTACAATATGCTTCTATAAGAGAAGTCTTCTACTTCTGAATCTGATAAGTTACGAACTTGGATTTAGATATAGATATTCAGATGATCCTATTTGTGAGATATGACATTCTGGACTGGCTTGGCTGATCAAACTGAGTTGCTCGGAACTGGTTGGGGCACCAGTCCGGTTGACCATCAAAACTTTGGTTAAAAGGCCACTCTAACCTGGGTTAGCTGATGCTTCAGTTTGGAACAGCTTGGCCTCTCCTGGCCCTGGTTTTACCAAACTCTCTGTTTGGTAAAAGAAACATATCTTAATGAAAGCACTTGTAATGTTTATAAAAAAATTTATTACTCCATTAATATTATCAAAGGGATAATGTTCTCTGCTGAACTTTACTTATTAATGCTATGAGCTATGAACTATGAACTATGAACTGATGGAATGACTTAAGTAATTTTGTATCATAATGGAAATGTTTTGTTTTTTGTTAAGGTATTAATATTGGTCCTTTTTCCTGTTAAAAATATATGAGTATTTAAATAGTTTTTTTTTTATAAAATCAAAGTTTTCTTTTTATAATGATCTTACATGCATTCTGAAAATTGATTATGATTACGTAATTATTATGTCATGCTGATGCCACAGTTTGATCCTAGTTGAACTCTTGATTAATTCATTATTTTAGTTTGTTGACAGCGTTTTGAAAACATTGATATAAACCTTAGTAAGTAGCTGTTTATGGACATACTGAAATAGAGTGATTTAATTAATGGGTCATCAAGGAGTAACCTTTTTATATTTTATTTTTTATAGATGCTCACTGAATTCCATTTTCCTGTCATGTGAATCGATTTGTGCTTCACTGAGTCATCCCTCTCATAGAGGATTAAAGCGGTCTTGTGAGGGGATCATCACAAAACATAGATGCACATAGAAGGGAATCATCTATATAATTCATGTTTTTGCCTTTTATTGGACCTATAGTTCGATTTTTTTTCTTGCGAGGGGGCTTGGCCAGCAGACTTGGTGAAGTGGTTTTGTTTTATTGTTTCACTTGATGTTGGGGAGGCTATTGAGTTAATTTCTGTCACAAAAGTACTAGGTAATTGACTGTTGAAAATGAGAACCAAGCAGTAATGCCCTTAGCGTCCGATGCATTGTTTGCCTTACTCATTAGGAAAGAAATATGGTGGAGGGTATTTTTTGTTTATTGAGCCAGCTGCTGAATTGGAAAATCACTTACAGGGCATCGAGTGATGGGTGTTACCAGAATGAAGAAGTGAAGAATTTTATGTAGACTTCTAACACTCATATCCAGACACAATTCTTTTCTTTATAATGTTATTTTTAGTTGATCATAAGCTAAATTCCAGTCTATTTGATGGGTTGAATGCGATAGTTTTGCTTCAGTGGTTTTCTAAAAGCTTAATTGCTCAGAGATACCTTGTATTTTTTTTCTCCTTCGGCGAGTTCAGTTGATTTGTATACTGTTGTGGCATTAATTTCTGCTTTGTTTTTACTAGGTACCATTACAGGCTGAAAGAAGATTTGGTAAGAGTTCCATGAGTCGGAAGGGTCGTACGAGAGCAGAATCTGGAACCTGTAACGTTTGCTCCGCTCCTTGTTCATCTTGTATGCATCTTAACCTAGGTTTCATGGGGTCGAAGCCTGACGAATTTTCTGACAAAACCTGTCGTGTGACTGTGGCCAGTCAGAATTCTATCAATGAGGATGATGCTTTAACTTCTTTCAAGGTTAGAGCAGATAGCTTACAGAATACTACCAGTGAAGCAAGCAACCTAGTCAGTGTCAATTCAAGTCATGATTCTTTCTCTGAAAATGCTGAAAGTAAAGAAACTGTAAGGTGTTCTGATATATCTAATGCTTCAGAAGATGTTGAGATGCTTTCAAAGTTTTCCTCTGTTGGAACTAGTGCAGAAAATCAACTTTCTTCAGTTCCAAAGTGTATTTTGGATCAGAGAACCTTCTCAAATAAGTATGAGGGTCTCAAAGGTGTTGAAGGCCATGATGATAACATATCATCTGTTAGTAGGGCCAATGATGCAAGTGTAGAGGTTGGCTATCATAACAAGAATGTAGGTGGTAAGAATTTATCTCGTGGCCCAGCTGCAGCTTCTGGTTTAGGAATGGATGGATCAGGCAAGGGACAAATTTCCCAGAAGTTAGACTTGTCTGAGGTTCCTTCTATAAAAGAAGCAAATGCCGGTGGTATTTCACCAAAAGTGCAAAGTCCATACTCTCACCCTCAAAGTGTTAACTGCCCAATTGGAAGCATTTCTGAGGGTTCATTGAAAATCTACCCAAAGTCAGAAGCAGAGAATAGCAAGGATAGTGGGGACCCATCAGATGAAGTTTTCAAACATTCGGGCCAAGATGAACATGATGAGAAGTCCAGTGAAATGGTTCAGTTACATGACATGCAGGAGCCCCCTTCACAAGCTTTGTCTGGGAATGAGAGCGATGAATCAGAAATGGTGGAACATGATGTGAGTTATATTGCTTTTTCTTGTCTTTATGAAGAAAACATACATGTATGACTAGTCAACTCAGAATCTTTTTTCTTGTTTATGTTTATAGGTGTATATATGTAGTTTTTTTTAAATATAATTTTAATTTCATGCATCCAGGTTACCTATTAGTGTCTCTTTAACTTGTTTTAGTTTGGGACATTATTTTGTTTAGCAGTGATATGGTCAAATTGGAAGGGATGTCTAAGATGTCTGGAAGTACCAAAGTGGTTTAGGAGAAAGGTCGAGAACTCTGTCTTGTTTGTTGTCAGTGTTAAAATGTTGTTTAGCAGTGATATGGTCAATTTGGCACGGTAGAGTGAGAACAAGTACTAAAGTAGTTTAGGAGAAAGGTTTAGAGCTCTGTCTTGTTGTTGTCAGTTTTAGAGGTTTACTGTGGAATTTTTTTTTTTTTTTTTTAATTTTATGGAGGTGCCTTTTCTATCAAGTCTCAACTATTGTATGAACCTAATCTTAATTGGTATTCTTTTGGCAATCTGGCATTTTGGGAAAAATGTCATGAGGTGGAGGAAACACCAGCTACATTATCTCAACCTTTGTCAATGGCATTTCCATTAAAAAAGAAACTAGTATATTTTCAGTTGGTTGGGGTAAGCTGGTTAAGAATCAATATTCTTTTTGTAATCAATAGTATAAGACTTAATATTCTAGTAAAAGGGGATTCTTTTAATGTGATAAAATCTATTGAGAATGAATATGGATATGATTGGAATAATTAAATCAGTGAAGAACAAAATGGAGGTCCTTGGGATCTTTTTGTATGTAGGAAAAAGAGGAGTTGATTTCCAATAGTTAATTTTTAGGTAAGAGGGTGCATTTTAGCTATTATTTTCTCCCTCTTCTTGGTTTTTTGCCATATTTTTTAATATATATATATTCTTTTGTCATCTTTTGTTTGTTTTTCCTTGCAATCATTTATTCTCTTTTATAGTTTTCCTTGCAGGACTTCTCCTTCCTCTTCCATATTTACTCTTTTTATTAAAATATTTGTTTCTTACGTGGAAAAATAAAAAGTTAGCTGAATTTTCTCGTCTTAAATAGGTAAAAGTATGTGATATTTGTGGGGATGCAGGCCGTGAGGATTTGCTTGCTATCTGTAGTAGGTGCAGTGATGGTGCAGAGCACACGTAAGTGCATACACCCTTTTTCCATATTTGTTGTTTGGCTGGTTTTATTGTTTATCTATTCAAAGCTAATTCATTTATCGGTACTTAAAATCTCTTAACTACACTATTATCATTAATTAGCTATTGCATGCGAGAAATGCTTCAAAAAGTTCCTGAAGGTGAATGGCTGTGTGAAGAATGCAAGTTTGCTGAGGAAACTGAAAACCAGAAACAAGGTAAAGCTGAAGTAACAGATAGAATGTTAAAAGATTCAGTGTTCTAGACATAAAGGTACTCTTTAATGATTTCTTGAAATTGAATTTTAAAGGTTCAGATGCTGAAGGAAAAAGAGCAAACAAAGCTAATTCAAGTACAGAAAGCTCTGGTAAGAGGCGTGCAGAAAATATAGAGGTTGCCTCAGCCATTAAAAGGCAGGCTATTGAAACTTGCACTGGGTCACCAAAGTCATCCAGTCCCACCAGAATAGCTGCACTATCTAGGGATTCTTCATTTAAGAGCTTAGATAAGGGGAAGATAAGGCCAGCTCATCAAACATCTTATGGTACTCACTCGAATTATGACAATTTGGAAACTGCACGCTCTCCTACTACTGGTCCACAGCTTCAACCATCCAAGGGTAAGTGTATAGCTCTTGTTGGCTGAACCTTTCTTTTTCCTTCTCTAACTTGGCATTACTTGGACAAAATTTTTGTGTTGTTCAATTTGATGTTTATGTGGTTTCCTAGGGTTTGACTATTTTAGCATCAATTTATTGTTTTTTTTAATACAGGTGTCTTATCAAAATCCAATTCGTTCAGTACCTTTAATTCCAAACCGAAAGTGAAACTTGTAGATGATGTTCCTCAAAAAGCGAAGGGGTCTAAAGAACACGCTTACCTTGATACGAAAGAGGGGCTTGCCAGAACAGTAGGCAAATCTATGTCATTTAAATATGCAAACTTAGGCCGCCCAAATGGTAGTGATTCAAAAGTAAAATTGCTTTCATCTAAATTTCCTCATGTTCAAGATCCAAAAGGATTGAAGCAAGTGAAAGAGCGGAGTGAATTTGAAAGAAAAAATTTGTCTAAATTGGATCGCTCTCTAATGTGTTCAACAACAGCTAGTTTGACTGTTTCAACACCGAAGGTTGATCAGAAGCTAACACCACGTGGTGACGCTGTTTCTCTTTCATCTGGCAATAACAACCGTGAATCAAAGGTTTTGCAGCCTGATGGAAAATTAAGTACCTTAACAAAATCAGCCAGCAATCTAGCACGCAACCGTGTAGAAATTCCAGTTACTTCTGGTATGATATAAATTTTTGTTCTTGGAGTAGATTGTGCAAATTCTAACCATGTTTTCTTTCATGCTCATCATCGTCTCTAATTTCTTCTATCCTTTATTTTCATCTTATTTCATTACTTTTGGTTTTCTTTATGTGCTATGAGTAAAATCAAGTTGTGATACCATTTTCTTGTTTGGCTAATGCAGTTGGAGCGTCGTCTTCCAGTGGAATATGCAGGTCTGCTGAGCAAAAGTCAAACCAAGTTACCCCCAAGGATGAACCCTTGTCAAGTTCTTCCTGGACTGTTGAAAGACCTTCCGGCAATGTTTATGGAATTCCACAAGATGGGTTGCCTTGGTCAGTGGAATCAACAAATCACAGTGAAAAAACTAGGGAGAGTTTCGTTAGTCGCTCAAGGCCTACCATTATGTTTGGTTCAAAAGGTGTACCATGTCAAAAATGTAAAGAAGTAGGTCATGCTGCAGAGTCCTGCCAAATTGACAGTCCACAGGCTTCTGGTAGTGATGTTTCTGGCACAAGAAATTCTAGGGAGGGTATGGTCAAAGGTAATAAGTTGAAAGCTGCAATTGAGGCAGCTATGCGTAAGAAGCCTGGATTTGGGAAGAGCAAAGGACTTGATCAATCAGATGGGCTTTCCGTATTTAGTATAGACTTGAATGGTGAAAGAGCTCCTCAAAGTCAACTATCAGCTTCGAATAAGCTGAAGAATTTGATTTCTGTTGAAGGAACACAAGAAACTCAAGTGCTTGTTAGTTCTTCTGATTCATACAAACAGACAACTACAAATAGTGGGAAACAGCTTGCTATTCCTTCCACAGATGCAGTTTTGCCTCCAAGATTTGGGGACTCAGATTCTAATGTTCCCCCTGTTGCAAAACAGACCATGAGAGACTGTCCTAGTCATGCTTTGGTAGCCATTTCTACTCTTCCAAAGATCTCACCCATCCCAGAGCATGAATACATCTGGCAGTAGGATTCTCTTCCTTCATGTGAATCTTATTTTTTTGTCTGTTGGAGACATTGCATTTTTTTCTCTCTTTTTGGTTTAAATTGTTGTACTGCTGGTTATCATATTGCATCTTGAAATGCTTTTCAGTTAAGCTTTTGTTGTTTACATCAGGGGGGGTTTCGAGGTGCATGGAAGTGGAAAACTTCCAGAGTTATGTGGTGGAATTCAAGCACATCTATCAACTTTGGCATCACCTAAAGTTCTTGAAGTAGTAAAAAATTTCCCTGAAAGAGTTCCCTTGAATGAAGTACCTCGCTTGAGTACTTGGCCCGTGCAGTTTCATGACAATGGTGCTAAAGAAGATCATATTGCTCTTTACTTCTTTGCGAAGGAACTAGAAAGGTAAATATATGCATATACTACTTTGTTGTTTACTGAATTAGAAATGGTCATTTTAATGCATACACCTTTTATTGTTTTCTTTATTCTGATTTTCTTTATTAATTTAAATGCTGATTCTTTGATACAGTTATGAGAGAAACTACAAGGGCTTGGTGGATAGAATGATTAAGAATGATTTTGCCCTGAAAGGAAACCTTAATGGTGTCGACCTTCTGATCTTCCCTTCCAACCAGCTTCCTGAGAACTGTCAGCGTAAGAAGCTGTTGTATTCTTTCATATGAGTGCTTTATAACTTTGTAATGATGTCATGATTGTTAGAGTTGGTGCATACTTCATGGGTCCAGATCTGTAGTACCCTCAATGACCACGGGTTCCACTTCCCGGTGAGTCGACCGGTTAGGGGGTAGTGCCCCCGAAAATTTTAGACCCTGTACATGTTTTGGGTTTGGTTTTTTGCTTGATGGTTTAGGCTTGGGCCCATGAATAGCCATGGTTTTGCAACAGGACGGAAACTCTAATTAAGGCGTCTTAAGTTGCTTATAGTGAAATTTCTGGCAAGACGTAGCACTATTATGGGGTGAACCTGGGTATATCGTGTCTTATTTTCCTTCTGTTTATAATTCGTGTGATTGACAGGTCTCGAATCGTTAAATTGGTATCAGAGTCTAGTGTTCAATGATTAACGATCAGAGATGCTGATTGGATCACGGATTGAAATTGAGAAGTTCGGAGGGAAGAGCTTCGAGTTATGGAAACTAAAGACGGAGGATCTACTTGTGGACAGGGACCTGTGGACGGTGATAGTCAATGAGATGCCGAAGAGTACGATGAGGATGACGACAGCGTCCATGGCAGAGGCGGTGTCACCGGTGGTGGTTTTGGCATCATCTTTAATGGCCATCACGGAGTGGGAGAAGCTCAATCGGAAGGCACGAAGTCTAATTCGACTATGCCTGGTCGATTTTGTCGCGGTAAACGTTTCTGGAGAGAAGACTGAAAGAACTGTGAAAGAAGTTGGAAAGCCTTTATCAGAGTAAATCTTTGGTAAACAAATTGTTTCTGCGGAAGAAGTTGTACAATCTTCGGATGGCTGAGGGCGATTCTTTTTCTGTTCATCTACATGAATTCAACACTTTGATAGGTCAGTTATTGTCTATCAGTGTTGATGTGACGGATGATGATAAGGTTATTACACTGCTCTGTTCACTGCTTGATTCGTGGGATAACTTGATAGTTGTGATTGGTAGTGGTACGACTAATCTTTCCTTTGAGAATGCTGTACCAGCCTTATTGTCTAAGGAGATGAGGCGGTAGGGTACAGAGAATCTGTCAAAGAAGGCCTTATCTGTGAGAGGGCGAACCTTTGATAGATACTACAAGAGGTCTGGTGATAAACCCAAGCCCAGGGGAAGATTGAAAAGTTGGGATAAATCTGGGTTGAAGTACTGGAAGTGTAGGAAAAAAATCAGATGGAAAGAAAGATAAAGGTACTGAGAACAGATAATGGAGGGGAATTTTTCTCAGACAAGTTTGAACAATTCTGTGTGGCAAGCGGCATTGCAAAACAGAAAACAATTCCATATATACCTCAACAGAATGGGGTGGTCGAGAGACTCAATCAGTCACTTATGGAGAAATCGAGGAGTATGTTGAGTTGTGTAAACTGGGAGTTGGAGTTCTGGGCAAAGGCAGTGGCTACGACATGTTATGTGAAAAGTAGGTCACCTACATCAACTTTGCAGGATCAGACACCGTTTGAGGCACTATTCGGGAAGAAGCCGAGTTTGACTCATGTTATGGTGTTTGGGTGTGATGCTTATATGTATGTGCCAAAAGAAGGAGGAACAAACTTGACAGCAAATCAGTGAAGTGCATTTTCATTGGTTATAAGGATGGGGTTAAGGAGTACAAGTTATGAAATCTAGAAAACATGAGTATAGTTTTCAGCAGAGATATTGTGTTCAGAGAAACACAAAGGGATGTGGCAGTTGTCCAAGATGTACCGAAACAGCCAAAGCAGGTTCAGATTGCTCTTAGCCCGGTAGATAAAGTGGGAGACTACCCCACTGATTGCATCGGATACTTCAGATTCTGAGTTAGTTGGGTCTGAGCACGATATTCATGTTTCTGATGTAGAGGATGAGGATTCAGATGCTGGCTTGGGGGTAGAGACCACGCCTGTCATGAGGAGATCCACACGGGTTAGGAGACCACCTATCAGGTATTCCCCTAGTGCTTGCAATGCATTATATGCTTTAAATGTTACTGGTGATGATCCCAGCACAGTGAAAGAGGCGAGGACTTCGGAGGATGCAAATCTGTGGGAGAATGCTATGAAAGAGGAGATGCAAGCTCTAGGCAGGAATAAAACATGGAGCCTTGTGAAATTGCCTAGGGATAGGAAGACAATTAGGTGCAAATGGGTTTTCAAGAAGAAAACAAATGCAGATGGAATGGTAGAAAAGTACAAGGCACGTTTGGTTGCCAAGGGGTACTCGCAAATAGAGGGAATGGACTATGGTGAGATGTTTTCCCCGGTAGCAAAGTTGACATCTATTTGATTTGTCTTATCTATGGCAGCTGCTTATGATTTAGAGGTCGAGCAACTAGATGTGAAGACAGCTTTCCTTCACGGGGACTTAGAGGAGGAAATTTACATGAAACAGCCTGAAGGCTCTTTGAGCAAAGGCAAGGAAAAATTGGTTTATAAATTGAAGAAGTCTTCATACCGACTAAAGCAGTCACCAGGGATGTGGCACCAGAAGTTTGACACATGCCATTCAGCTTGGGTTCACTCGCAGCTTTGTTGATCACTGCGTCTATGTGAAAAGATAGGGTTGATTTTGTCATTTTAACCTTGTATGTTGATGATTGGAAATAATAGGAAGATGATTAGCACTGTAAAGGCATCGTTGGCAAGGTAGTTTGACATGAAAGACCTAGGGTCCGCAAACTTTATCGTGGGCATGCAGATAAAGAGGGATCGTGAAAACCGAAAACTGTGGCTAAGTCAGAAGGAGTATATTGAAGAAGTGTTGAAGAATTTGACATGTTTGACAGCAAGTCGGTAGGGATTCCCTTGCCTTTGGGAACCAAGTTATCTGTGGAACAATATCTGAAGACGGAGGAAGAAGTTGAAGAGATGGCACACATACCTTATGCTAGTGCGGTTGGTAGCTTGATGTACGCCATGGTGTGTACGAGATCAGATATTGCCCAAGTAGTTGGAGTATTGAGCAGATATATGTCTAATCCTAAGAAAGAGCATTAGACTGCAATCAAGAGAGTTCTTAGATATCATCGTGGCACGTCAGAGTCTACATTGTGTTATGGAGGTATGAGAGATAAGAAGAATCTTGATATTGTAGGATCGGTTGATGCTGACTGGGGAGGAGACATTGATAGCAGGAGGTCTACAAGCGGATATGTGTTCGATATGTTTGGTGGGGCGGTGAGTTCGATATGTTTTTGCTCTTTAATCTACAGGAGCAGAGTATATGACGATAACTCATGCTGGAAAGGAAGCGGTTTGGCTTCAAAGGTTGTGTGTTGAGCTTGGGTTTAAACAAGGAGCAGTGAAGGTGAGATGTGACAATCAAGGTGTTTTCTTCTTAGCAAAGAATCCTGCATTTCATTCATGGACAAAGCACATTGATATCCAATATCACTTAATCTGGGAAAAGATTGAATAAAATGTGATAATCTTAGAGAAAGTCGATACAACAGTGAACAACGTAGATTTCTTGACTAAAGTAGTTAGTCTAACAAAGCTTGAGTGGTATGCTACTGAGATGGGCTTGAAGAAACAGAGTTTTGGGAAGTTTTCCATGTGTGTGAAGTATTTACCAAGTGGGAGATTGTTAGAGTTGGTGCATACTTCACGGGTCCAGATCTGTAGAACCCCCGACGACCACGGGTCCTTGCTCCCCGATGAGTGGGTGGGTTAGGAGGCAGTACCCTCGAAAATTTCAAGCCCTGTACATGTTTTGGGTTTGTTTTTTGCTTGACAGTTTGGGTTTGGGCCCATGAATAGCTGTGGTTTTGCAGCAGGGCAGAAACTCTAATTAGGGCATCTTAAGTTGCTTATAAATATTCTCTATGTATTGAGCAGACATTGTAACGAGAGAATTGTGAGGTTGATTATATTGACTTTCTGACAGGACGTAGCCCTATTCTGGGTAAATGTGGGTATATCGTGTTTTATATTTTTTCTGTTTATAATTCGTATGACTGACAGGTCCCGAATCGTTCAATGATAGGGTTTCTATTTATCAAAAGAAGAAAAGGTTGATCTAGTAGTTTACACCTTGAAGTTCATACTAAGAGGAGTTATGAATGTTAGGATGTTTACCTTGTTTGACTTGCAGCATAAAGCATCGATTGGTTGGCACTGATGAGGAATGCTTGCCAGAAAATGAGCCTTCCTAATTTTGATATGTGCATTTCATAACTAGTCAAATATAAAGCACCATAATTTAACTTGTAAAACCTTAAACCAATTTCTAAATTAGGCTATATAATTATTTTTTGTCGTTCTCTGTTTTGAGTCACATTTTCCCTTTTGAAATCCCCTTTTATATTATATTTTATATTTCAGCTTGAGTAGAGTTACTCATCATTGATGCATTCTTTGGTTTTGATCGGGAACCATCTTTATTTGCATCATGAATTTTAAGCCCCCTTTTTATTTTCATTCCAGCTTGAGTCAAGTTACATAAACATTTGCTATATGTATGCTTAGGCAAGTAGAAAGCTTTTTCTTTGCATCTGTTTGTAAGTATCCTTGTGACCATTCTTTTATACATGATTGTGTTATTACTGGGAATGATGGAGCAAGTCTGGTATCATGTGACTCATAGTCATGGTGTTACAGTTTGGACTAGTGTTGCAGTGTCCATCATCTGAAATCTCAAAACCTCCTGAAATGAATGGTGGAACCTGAGTACTGATATCTTTTCCTAGAAATCACAATAATTTTTAAGAATTTATTTTCTGTTATTGACAGGTTGGAATATGTTATTTTTCCTCTGGGGAGTGTTCCGAGGAAGGAGGGTGAATTGTTCAAATGCATCCAAGAAATCATGTATCCCGGGTTTGAAGCCTGAGCACAAAGATGTTTCCTCTGATGTTCCTTCTCAGAACCAGTGTTCTCCCAAGCGTACAGAGAAAGAGTCCAAAGCTCCAGGCAATGCATATATAACCGCAAATGGGGACCGTATTAACATAGTATCTTCCCTTGAGAAGATGTCTCTGGGTTTAGAAGCAAACTCAGAATGGCAAAACAGTAGAGTTGATTCCAAATTCTTGCCAAGGACTGCTACAAGTAGTGTGCAGTTGTGCCCAGAAGTGAGTAGTACCAGTCCGTCGCTGGTAACGTTTCTTTCTACATGCATGTAGCTTGGCAACATTGTCTAATATTCGCTACAGTCAATTTCCTTTGTTTTTACTTTCATTTCCATGTTCACCATGTTTATTCATATCAAACGGGCTATAGCATGCTTATGTTGTTTTCGTATTCATATGCTATCACGCATATTCCTCCCTATTGCCACCCTCCTGTATCATGTGAAGTGCACCTGCACATGCACCAGAATGTATTGGACTCATGCTATTTCTTAGTATTGACATTACCCTGTGATGCTTAAAGTGGTTTACTGTTTTTTTATTGGGGAAAGCACAAATACCCCTCTTGTAGTTTGGGCGTTTCAAAATCAGCCCGGGGTGGTTTAAAATGTTACAACTTACAATTGAGTATCATGTGATTCCTTTTCTCCAACACTTAAGTCTAAAACCGTTAAAACTTGATTGTTTTTCCATTTTTACCCTCAATTAAGAAATATTTGTTTTTTTGTTCAGTCATGTTAGAACATTAGTATTTTTTTTTAAAATTTAAAAATTAATTTCTTAAAGGTAAATATTTCTTAACTTTTTCCGTGTTTTTGCTTAACTAAATTTCAATTTGTAAATAAAAATAATTTTTTTTATTAATATTTCTTAGTTAAGTTTGGATTTGTAAATAAAAAAATGTTTCCTAATTTTCTTATTTCTTAACTGAGAGTAAAGATAATAAAAGTTTTAACAGTTTTAGAGTTACGTGCATGAAAAAAGAATCACATTATACTCAATTGCAAGGTTTTAAACCGCGTTAAGATGATTCGATTTCGCCTTAACCACAAGGAGTATTTGTACTTTCCCTTTTTTTAGTTTCTATGTAGTACTGTCAACAACTATTATATTTTTCTTTGTCTTTTCTATCAGTCACCTTTCCAGACTGCCAACTGATGAAAGATAACCATTCTGTAATTTGTTTTACATCTATAGCATACAAGATTAGAAAGCAATGTGGACCTTTTCTTTTTAAAACCATCTTTTAATTGATTAAAAATTGTGTACAATCTCAATGGTGAAACCTCTCATGATGGGAGGTATCGAGCGTGAGCAATTTCCTTGACTTAATTTATAAAGCAAAAGTGAACTTACTTTGTGAAGATAAGGTCAAATGGAGATTTAATTCGGGGGGGAAATTTGAGGATAAGTGCTACTACAAGTCTCTTCTACTTGAGTCATCAGAGGGAAAGAAAAATTCTCCTTGGAAAGAATTTAGAAAAATTCAGCTCTCTTGAAAGTTGCTTTCTTCGCTTGGGAAGCCTGTTGGAGTGAGATCCTTAATATTGATAATCTCTAAAGAACGGGGAAGAATTTGGTCAATAGATGTTATCTATGCAAGGAGGAAGCCGAGTCCGGTATCACCTTCTTTTGGGCTGTTTTTTCACTAGACATTTATGGGAGAAGGCTCTTAGTATGGTCGGAATCCATTGGTGGCCGCGGGTTCTATTCAAGAGGAATTACGGGATTGGAGTGATTTGAGATACTATCATGTAGATAGATAGTTTTTTGTGTTTGGGTGGCACCCCCTTGGTGCCTATGTTTCAATATATTTCTTTTTGTTCATCAAAAAAAAAAAAAGAAACCTCAGCCAAGAGCAACCAAAGGGGGAGGCCACCCACTTGAGACAGATTAGGGGTTAAATTATTTGTTGCAATTATTTCACCCTTTCTTTATGATAGGGCTGAATCAAATTCTGCAAATCATGTCTATGGAACTGGAAAAAAGAAAGATTTGTAATAACTCCTGCAAAATAGGGCTGAATCGAATTCTGCAAATCATGTCTATGGAATTGTCAACAAGATTGATATGAAGGCAAGAACTGTAAACAAGATTGTATGTGTTGGGAGTTCTGTTACTACTCAAAGTAGGGAAAAAAAGGTGTAGGTGCTGGGTTCTGTTGTAGGGTATGGATACTAGAGTTAGCTTTGTAATCGAAATAAAAAGTGAAAGTTATGCATTTGACTATTTACAATGATTAGCACGGTTTCAAGGTCCAAGCAAAACAAAGTGATAGTGTATTTCTTAGCTTTCATGCGGTAAAGCATATTAGTAAGCCAAGCCTGAATTCTTTCCGAGTAAAAAGATAACTGGTCATTCTTGAATGCATTGTTAAAAGTATTTGATAGATCTTGATACACTGAAAAGAAGAAAATTACTTATTAACAAGAAAAAAAAACTCTGGGAAACAAAAATTGATAGCATTTGGCCACTCTCTTATTGTAAGAGCGGAGAAAATCTGGACTTATTTGCCTCTTATCCTTATATTGACCCATGTTTATGCATCTCAACCATATTGCAAGCATGATCTCCTTCTGTTTTGAAGCCTCATGTCCACTTCCATCTGATGCATATTGATGGTTACCTATTATTTTCGCAGGAAGAACATGGTCTTCCAAAGCGTGGACTAGAGATGGGGTGCAAACCCTCTCATCAAGAAACTGGAACCTTTTGTGGTCCTAACCGTGGTGAGAAGATGCAAATGCTTATGGAAGATAGTTCCTCTATGAAGGTTCTCCCTGTTGGCAATCAAGAGGTAGGTGTTGTGATGCGTGTTGGTGAGGAGAAAATGCCAGATAGAAAGGGTAGTGATGGAGATCCAGTTGAACTGGAAAGGCACTCTGAGGAAGATGATCAACATATAGACAGAGAAAATACCTTGGAGAGAAATATCAACTGTTGGCAGACTAGTCATCGGAAGCATCCACATTTGGATCTTACAGAAACTAATACAGGAACTTCTGCTGGCACAAATAATAAAATGCCATGGAATGAAGTGAATAGTGTATTTGTAGATGGAGAATCTGTTAGTAAGAAGCTGAAGACAAGTTTCAGTGGGATATATGGATGTGGTAGTTCTAGAGATAGGAATTCTATGGGTGATGGTTTTGCATCAGATATACATGATCTGGGCCACAGTTTAATTGAGAAGAGAGATGAAAAATCTTGTGATGGGAAAGTTATCCCTGAGGAGTTGGGGACGACTGAAAGGTACTTCTTTCCTGTGGATTCGCATCATGCAAAGGCTTTTCCATCGGGGGAGAACTCCATGCTGTGGAAAGAGCTCTCATCAGAGGATGAGGATCAATTTCATGATGTGGTCCCAAATCTCGAGCTTGCTTTAGGGGCTGAGACAAAGCCACCAAATAAAGGAATCCTGCCTTTCTTTGTTGGAATGGTAGAAAAAAATAATAATCAAGAAAAGCCTCCAGATAATAAGATGGTTGATAAGGAAGAGGAGGAGGATGTCTCCGCTTCCCTTTCCCTTTCTCTTTCATTCCCGTTCCCAGACAAGGAACAGACTGTGGAACCTGTTTCAAAAACAGAGCAGCTTCTGCCTGAAAGGCATCATGTGAATCCTTCGCTGCTCCTTTTTGGAGGCTTCCCAGACAAATAGACCCATGGTATCCTCACAGTGTGTATATTATTGTGCCCCACTTGGGATGTCATAAATGTATGCAAGATCATCTTCCATGGGCTTTATAGGAGAATTTACCCCAATCTGTTCATAACCCAAACAGGACTTGCTAATAATTTTTTTTTCTTTTTAGTTTTCTGGTTTCCATAGTTACGGTTGTTTGTATATAAAGAGAATGAAAGCTGGCACAGTTTCAAGTTGTTGCTAGAAATTTTTAGTTGGATGTGTTGAAGAATTTTTTCTACTTTTATCATTTCTCCTGTTGCTTTCTGATTTTTCTTATTGGGGTTGGCGCAGTTTTGAAATTTGAACTGTTCGTTGCCAGAATAAGAGGGTATTTGACAAGTATTACTTTATGATTTTGGGAGATGGGACAAAGTTAAAGGGCCTGGGCAGCCCATTCCCTCGATTTCTATTGGATTACTGAGCAAAATGGATGTATATTATGATCAGGGAATCATTGGTATGTCTAAAGAATGCATCTACTTAAACTGATGGGCTGGCAAAGTGAAGTTGTCGAGTTTTGCCGGATGTTTAAACAATCGAGATTTCTCTGATGTTTCATACTGGAATTGTGTCTAGTTTATCCGGAGACTTTCTGTTTGTGAAATATTAGTATCACTTCTATGTAGGCCTTTCAAAGTGTGGAAGCTTTCTAGGTAAGTAGTGTTTTTCGTGCTTTTCCTGGCACAGAAGTCAACACATTTATGACGAATGTCTACTCAAACATTAGCAGACTTGCAAAGAGTTAGCGTTCTTAAATGTTGTAACAAAAGTGTGGGACGAAGTGTTTGATAAATTACATTAATAAAATTAACGGTGAAAATGTAATAGTTATTATGTAAAACATCTCAAATATAATAATAATAATAATAATAACAATAATGTTTTTATAAATAGAAAGAACAATAAAAAAAGTTTTTTGATATAAAATAAATTTCATTAAGTAAAATATCATGATACTCATTTTTTAAACTTTGAGAAATTCATGAATTGTATCATAATTTTTACTAACAAATTTAGTAATTAAGTTTTACCAAACGTAAAATTTAAATTTAGAGGAAACAAATTAGATAATTCTAATCACATAACCAAATTTAAAGTATTTATGGATTATGTTACTGCTAGCATTTCAAACTTTTTTTTATTACTTTTTCCATCTAAACTGTTCTATTGTCATGTATACCTCCAGCCTGGGAGAGTTGCCTTGATGGATTTCATTCCTTACTCTTCAGTTAAGGGTTTAGCTCCCAGCATTCCACAAATTCTGGGAAATCATATGCGTCATCCAATATAGGATAAGTGGCGCATCATTGAAGCTTCGAGGACTTCTGAATTTTTCTTTGGAGCTTTTAAAATGTCTCTACGGGCATATTTAAAAATATTAATATGATGTTTCTACTAACAATTTTTTAGTGCCTTACTAATAATAGTTTTCAAAAAATAAAAATTACCTTTTAATTCTCAAGATTTCCACTAAAAATCTTAAATTTATAAAAATAAAAACAAAAAATATTTAAAAAATAGATTTAAATTCTGTTGTTATTCAAGTTTCAAGACTGATTATAAATAAAATATAATAAATTTTTCTCTCTTTTATTTTTTATTTTTTAAAAACCCATTTTGTTAGTTTAGACATTGTAATTGATTTTTTTTTTACATTACTTTTCCATCTATTTGCAACTTTTACGAGGCGTATGACTTCCAATCCTTCTGTATTATAATATCTTACTTTATCATCATGGATGTTTTAGTGTTGACTAATTGAGAGGTATTTGATTTAGTGATAAAAAATTAAAAACTTGTTTTGACTATATCTTATAAATTAATTATATTTATATTAAAATAAAATACATTTTATCATAGAAAGACACATATCTCTTGATGATAATACTCTTTATCAATGACTTATTATTGAAAGACACATCTTTATTCTATCGGTAATAACAATTTGTCTTCGTCAAAAAATATTTAATTTTTAATAAAAAAATTTATCATCTCTCGATAAAAATAAATATATAAAAA
>CM043699.1:63568137-63575637 GCA_023935145.1 Bretschneidera sinensis | reverse complement strand
CCTGAACATGTAGAGTAACCTAGAGCTTGGAACGTGGACTCCACTACATCCCTTATGGATTTTTTCGCACCCGTTGCGACTAACTCATCTTCCTGCATAGTGTTGCCACCAACCAATGCCACACACTTTGATTTGAAGCCACATGTTATCCAACTCTTACCCTCATTCCATGGCTTAGATCTTGAAAATCCTTATAGTCATGTGAAGAAGTTCAAAGACATTTGTGCTACATTCAAATTCCAGAACTTCTCTGAGGAGTCAGTCCATCTTCGACTCTTCCCTTTCTCCCTTCACGATAGAGCTAGGGCGTGGTTGGACTCCAACACGTCCGGGTCTATTACATCTTGGGAAAACCTGCTTAGCAAATTTTATCGTAAGTTTTTCCCAATGTCTAGAGTGAATGAGTGCCGAAAGGAGATTAGCTCTTTCACTCAGGACGAGGATGAGAAGTTCTCTGAAAGCTAGGAGTACTTTAAAGAGTTACTGATCAGATACCCTCCACATGGATATTAGAAGTGGAGACTCGTTCAATTCTTCTACCAAGGGTTGACTCAACCCAACCGTAGCATGATCGAGTCTATGAATGGGGGGCATTCTTAAGTCTGACAGGAGACGAAGCATACATGGCATTGGACAAGTTGTCCGACAACTCACAGCAGTGGGATTTTTCAAGCTGTCAAGATAAGTCCATTCGTGCTCCTAAGAGGGGAGGCATCTATGAGGTCAGGGAGGACGCTGATTTAAGGATAAAGTTAGATGCCCTCACCAAGAAGATTGACGCTCTCACTATGAGCCAATCCATCAATGCTGCCAACACATTCAATGTTGAAAGCTGTTCCATCTGTGCTAGTCCCATGCATCTAGCATAGAATTGCCCATCAATGCCGGCTTGTGCCGAGTATCCTATGGAACAAGTAAATGCTTTCAATGACTTTTGAAGGCAGTCAAATGGATCGTACTCCGAGACGTACAATCCAGGGTGGTGGAACCACCCAAATTTTTCATGGAGGCAGAACCAACCAATGAATCAGGGAAGAGCCCCTTATCATGCTCAAAATCAATATCCTCCCGGATTTGCCCCACAAATTCCTAATCATGGTCGTTCTGCCCATCCAGCACCTTCACCTGCTTACCACGCACCCACTCAAACACCAACACCAGTTTCACAGTCACTAGAGGACACCCTTAAGGAGTTCATAAAGGCGACTAGCCAAAATATGAGCGATGTGAGGAGTGCAACAATGGTAAACACCCAAGCAATCGCCAAGCTGGAGAGTCAAATAGGGCAAATTGCAAGTCACTTGGGTGAGAGAGAGAAAGGAAAGTTCCCCAGTCAGCCCGTGCAAAACCCAAAAGGACAATTTATGGTTGAGAGTTCATCAACTCCTACGCATGGGGAGGAACAAGTATAGTCGATTGTCACATTGAGGTCTGGGAGACAAGTGGACAATCGAGTGGAAGAGAGCCCTGCTATGCAGCAAGGGCAAGGGAGTGGCAACACAGAGAAGAGAGATGCTGAGCCATCTACAGCCACACCTACTGAGAAAGACCCTCCTAGGTCGTTTGTACCTAGAGCGCCCTACCCCGAGAGATTACAGGCGCCCAAGAAAGGAGGGAAGTATAAGGAAATTCTGGAGGTATTCAAGCAAGTCCAAATCAATATCCCATTTTTGGATGCCATCCATCAAGTGCCATCATATGCCAAGTTTTTAAAGGACTTGGTCACTATCAAGAGGAGGACGAATGTCCCAAAGAAGGCATTTTTGACCAAGCAGGTCAGTTCAATCCTTCAGTGCAAGCTACCCATCAAGTATAAGGACCCGGGGTGTCCTACCATCTCTTGTACGATAGGAGTCAGCCATATTGAGAGGGCCCTTTTGGATCTAGGGGCGAGTGTGAATCTTCTACCCTACTCAGTCTATGTGCAGTTGGGGTTAGGAGAATTGAAGCCCACATCCACGACGCTTCAATTGGCTGACAGGTCAGTGAAAAGATCACGGGGGATAGTTAAGGATGTTTTGATAAAAGTGGATAAGTTCTATTTCCCCGTGGATTTTATTGTGCTTGACACAGAGCCGGTTCAGAATGTAGAGATTCAAATACCGGTGATTCTAGGGCGACCATTCTTAGCCACGGCTAACGCCCTAATCAATTGTAGGACAGGGGTGATGAAGATTTTCTTCGGAAATATGACAGTGGAGTTGAACATTTTTGATATCACTAGGCAACCACTGGAATATGATGAAGTGAGAGATGTATGCTTGATAGAGGAGATTCTTGAGGATACTATGGATGAATCAAGCATTGAGGATCCCATGGAGGCATGCTTTGCTCACTTTAGAGAGGACTTGGGTTTAGATAAGTTACTCGAGGAAGTAAATGCCATTTTGGAGTCTGATCCTCAAGAAAGCAAGGAGGAGGAGAAGAAGGTGTCACCAGAACCTCAAAAGAAGGAACTTAAGCCTTTACCGGATAATCTTAAGTATAAGTTCCTGGGTCCAGCATACTGTTTGCCTGTGATAATAGCTTCAGATTTGGGAGAGGCTCAAGAGGAGAAATTATTAGATGTTTTGAGAGAGCACAAGGAAGCTATCGGCTGGACCATTGAGGATATTAAGGGAATCAGCCCCTCGGTGGTGATGCACAGGATACATTTGGAGGAAGATACTAAGCCATCGAGGGAGCCGCAAAGAAGGCTCAACCCTGCTATGCAAGAGGTTGTGAGGGAAGAGGTTATTAAGCTGTTAGATGCAGGGATCATTTATCCCATCTCTGATAGCAAGTGGGTGAGCCCCATTCATGTCGTGCCCAAGCGAGCTGGGTTAACGGTAGTAAAGAATAAGGACGATGAGTTGGTGCCAACCCGTGTGCAGTCTGGGTGGAGAGTGTGTATAGACTACCGTAAGTTAATCATTGCCACAAGAAAGGATCACTTTCCACTTCCATTTATTGATCAGATGGTGGAGCGTTTGGCTGGGCACGAGTATTATTGCTTTTTGGATGGTTATTCTGGATATAACCAGGTCCCTGTGGACCCCGAAGATTAGGAGAAGACGACATTTACCTGTCTTTTTGGGACCTTCGCCTACCGTCGCATGACCTTTAGGTTATGCAATACGCCCGCCACTTTTCAGCGGTGCATGGTCAGTATATTTTCTGACATGGTAGAGCGGTTCTTGGAGATTTTCATGGACGACTTCTCCGTCTTCGGTTCACCATTTGAGGAGTGCCTGCACCGTCTCTATTTGGTTTTGGTACGGTGCAAGGAGAAGAACTTGGTGCTTAATTGGGAGAAGTGCCATTTTATGGTCAAGCAAGGAATTGTACTGGGGCATATCGTATCTTATCGAGGGATTGAGGTCGAAAAAGCGAAGGTGGATTTGATTTTCAGCCTTCCACCCCCACGTACGGTGAAAGAGGTTCGATCTTTTCTGGGCCATGCAGGTTTCTGTAGGTGATTTATCCAAAATTTCAGCAAGATCGCCAGGCCCTTGTGCAAGTTGTTGCTAAAAGATGCCCCATTTCTATTTGATGAGGATTGTAAGAAAGCATTTGGGGATCTGAAGAAGATTCTGACGTACACACCCATTATTCAGCCACCCAACTGGGATGTGCCTTTTGAGATTATGTGTGACGCATCAGACTATGCTGTTGGAGCTATTTTGGGGCAACGTGTTGATAAACTTCCCCATGATATCTATTATGCAAGTCGAACTCTAAACGACGCACAACTCAATTACTCTACCACTGAGAAGGAGTTGCTTGCAGTCATTTTTGCATTAGACAAGTTCAGATCCTACTTGTTAGGATCTAAAGTCATTATCTACTCGGACCATGCTGCATTGAAGTATATTTTCTCTAAAAAAGATGCTAAATCTCATCTTATCCGATGGATCTTGCTACTTCAAGAGTTCGACATTGAGATTCGGGATAAGAAAGGTTCGGAAAATGTGGTGGTGGACCATTTGTCTAGATTGATTGTGGAATTCACTGAGGCTGCCACTCCCATTTCTGAGACCTTTCCTGATGAGCAATTGATGCACATTGCTCACAGTCCCGCACCATGGTTTGCTGACATAGTGAACTATCTTGTCACCGGACACATGCCCTTGCATTGGGGGAGGCAAGATAAATCAAAATTTTTGGCCATGGTAAAACACTTTTTCTGGGACGATCCTTACCTGTTCAAGTATTGTCCTAATCAGATCATTAGACGGTGTATTCCTGAGCATGACCAATCTAATGTCATCGCCTTTTGTCATGATCATGCATGTGGAGGCCATTTTAGTGCTAAAAAGACCGTTGCAAAGATTTTGCAGTGTGGATTTTATTGGCCTACCCTGTTCCAGGACTCTCACACCTACTATATATCTTGTGAGCGTTGCCAAAAGCTAGGGAGTCTTTCTAGGAGAAATATGATACCCCTCAACCCTATTCTGATTGTTGAGATTTTTGATGTGTGGGGCATTGATTTCATAGGACCATTGCCAAACTCCTTTGGCTACTTATACATTCTAGTTGCTGTGGACTATCTGTCCAAGTTGGTGGAGGCCGTTGCGTGCAAGACCAATGACCACAGAGTTGTGGTCCAGTTCTTGAAAGACACTATTTTTGCTCGTTTTGGTACACCTCGAGCAATCATAAGTGATGGAGGTAAGCACTTTTGCAACAAGATCTTTGAGCAGTTGATGAAGAAGTATTGTATCACGCACAAAGTTGCCACCCCATATCACCCAAAGACGAGTGGTCAAGTGGAAATTTCAAATCGTGAGATCAAACAAATTTTGGAAAAGACTGTGAACCCTAATAGAAAGGATTGGTCTCTGCGATTGACGGATGCACTGTGGGCATATCGGACAGCCTTCAAGACACCAATTGGCATGTCTCCCTATCGCATTGTATACGGAAAGGCATGTCACCTTCCGGTTGAATTAGAGCATCGTGCGTATTGGGCTGTCAAGCAACTAAATTTCAATCTTTCCAAGGCTGGCTCATAACGGAAGCTCCAACTCAATGAATTGGAGGAGCTGTGGAATGATGCATATGAGTGTGCCCGATCATACAAAGCACAAATGAAGAAGACTCATGACCAAAACATTTTGAGACGAGCTTTTGAGCCGGGTCAGAAAGTTCTTCTTTATAATTCGCGCCTGCATCTTTTTCCAGGCAAACTCAAATCCCGATGGTCAGGCCCATTCATTATTCGATCAGTTTTTCCTCATGGGGCCATTGAGATTGAGGATCCTAAGAATGGTAATACTTTCAAGGTAAATGGACAGAGGCTAAAACCATTCTTAGAGTTGAGGAGTCCGGACATTGAGACGATACTGTTGGAGGATCCTAGTTACTCAGATTGAGTGTAGTATTCTAGGGAGAGTCTGGCTGAAGGCGTTAAACTTAGCGCTCATGGGAGGCACCCCACAGCTTATCTTTTCTGTTTATTTATTATTTCGCATTTTTATGATTAATGTTTGTTTCCAGTATTTTTTGTTTTCCAGTTTTTATTTTTCAGGGACAAAGCGTACTTCAGTTCAAGTTTGGGGGTATGCTATGAGCCATACCAGTCCAGATAGTTCTCCATATCTCAGGTCAGCTCTTTCCATATTAGTCACACATTGGGGTCAATGTGTAATTTAAGTTTGGGGGTATGGGAGACACATCACACACTTTGTCCTAATTTGTTGTCTTTTCGTCATAGAGATAAATGCATGCTCATGTTATCGTGAAATTTTGGTTGATCTAAACATTTTCTGTGATGTGATGTCATTGGTGAGCTTAACATTTTGAACACATGATCTGGTGATAAATTTTTAAAATTTAGTTACTTACCTTAGGCATTTGAGAATTCACATGTTTGACATAATCTAACACGAGCACATTAGCACAAATTATGTGAGGTATGACGCGTGATTTTAATGTGTACGTTTCCTTGTCTTAACTGAAACTGGATGACTTGTTGGATAAACACTTGGGCATAAAAAATATATATATATAATAATAATAATACTACTAATGATCATCATCAATAAACTTTCTACTGAGTAACTGGACCTCTTGCCTCAGTAAGCAGTGAGTGTTCACGTCAAAAGGTGAAAATTTTGTTTGGTAGCATTAAGGTCAGTTTAGTTTCGTAGCCTTTTTGACTCGAGTTAGTAAGTCCTTAGGGGTGTCTTTACACCTAATGCCCTAAAGCCATATGGTTTGGGAGTCATTGACTCAACACTCGCTACATGGGTCAATTAGAAAGCTTAAGGGAACTAAACATAGTCGTGCCTTATTATTGTTAAAAAAAATAAAAAGAAAAAAAAAGAATAAAATAAAAACTATGCCTTTTCGTTCATTTTTGATGGGAAATTCGGTGAATCTTGAGACATGGAGACCTTACACATTAGAGTTACTTGGAAGCTTCATTTTTATATGCTAATTCACCTTACACTTATTCAGGCTTGTGATGCCTTATCCTGCCTTTTGTAAGTAATTAGATTTTAACATTTCTATTCATTCTGAAGATGGGTTTACTTTTTTAAGCTTGCTTATGAATGAATATCATGGTGATGTGTGCTCCTTAAATTTTTGGATACCATGAGTGATGACTTTATCTTTATGTTCTTTGTTTTTCATTGAGTCTTTTATTTTGTTTTGCTAAGGGACTAGCAAAACATAAGTTTGGGGGTATTTGATGAGTCTTAAATATTGCATATTTTAGACCCTCAACTTATATTTGTTATGCTTTTAGTTATTAGTATTTCACTTTATTTTATGTTCTTTTTTCGTGTTTTGTGTATTTTTACAGGATTGTGGAGAAAATGAAGCATTTCAGGAGATGTGAAGCTTCAAGAGAAATTGCGATCGATCGCACTATACTGCGATCGAGCGCAAGGTCATCAATCCCACATCGAAATGTTTGCAGTGCATCGCACCAGCGCGATCGAGCGCACCAGACACGCGATCGAGTGCACCAGACACGCGATCGAGCGCATCTGCGATCGATCGCAACATACTGCGATCGAGCGCACTCGGGCAGTATCCCACATCGTTTCTGCAAGCCACATTGCTCCGGGTCTTCCCCTATATAAACACCATCTGGCTTCATCATTCAGTGTACAATTCCTGAGCCACTTTGGTGTTTACTGGTGGACGTCCGCCAGCATTTTGGTGGATCCCGAAGGCATTGCTACCACGAGGGCAAGCGCCGCCCGTCTGCGAGTGGAATTTCTCCCATGTAAAGTTTTTTATTTATTTCTTTATATTCAGTTGTTTTAGTTTAAATGTTTAGCACTTTTTATTATAGTTTTATAGTTATGAGTGGCTAGACTCTTCAGCTAAGGTTGAAGATGAAGCCCCGCCGTTGTTTGGCGTAGTAGTTCAGATTTGCTTGTACAAATCTGACAATTTTTAGTATAAATGTTCTGTCAATTATTTGAGTTAATCTTATAATTGATTGAGTTTAAATTGTCTATTGGATTTTTCTTTGTGTTTCATCTGATGGATACATTGAAT